>UCOK01015473.1:0-111678 GCA_900474325.1 Synergus umbraculus | reverse complement strand
AAATAAATAAAATAAATAAAATAAATAAAATAAACAAAATAAATAAAATAAATGAAATAAATAAACTAAATTAATTTAATTAATTAAATAAATAAATTTATAAAAATTTATTAAAAAAATAAAATTTTAATTATAAGAAATTCTTATAATCAACAAAAGACGTCTACATTACATATTTGATGATTTCATTGCAGATCAAATTGATAACTTCAAATGTTCTGTGATGCAATGTATTGTTGAATGCACGCATGTTTTTATTTGAAAGATTTGTAGGAGACAGGTGAAAACATCTTTTTTTTGACATGTCAGGCATGAATAACTAATCTTCTAGTATTTTGGGATCCCTTGATTTAAATAACCTCCACCCTCATCCATCCGGTACAAAACGGAAACATTTTCTTTGACTTGATGTCGTGAACAATGTGCGGTCAGAATTTACACAGAAGGAACAAAAGTTCAAACTTAAATATTGGAATAAATAGAATAGATTATGAGTGAATAGAGAAGAGTCTTTGGGGACGTGAAGCAGAAAAGACATTGAAGCTAAAAAATGGATTTAATTATTTAATGACCTGGGGATTAAAGTATGAATTAAGTGTAGTTTATTTGAAGTATAAGGTGTACGAATCGCGAATTGGGTTCAAGTAAAAAGAACTCTGAAAATTCACTGAGCAATTATTTTCTATATATCGTTTAAATGGTAACTTTATACTTTAAATCGAGTTTTTCAACATCTCATTTTAAGAAAACAAATTAAAAATCAGTTTTGAGTATGTAAAATGCTTTGAACCCAGCAATGAAAGGTCATGAATATTGAAAGAAACTGCAACTCTGCAGGAATGCAAAAGTACTTTCCTCTTAAGGGTCGTTCTCAAAGTTAAGTGCATAAGAAATATGCGATGTCTAGTGTACAGAGATTTAAAATAAGAGTTGGAAATAAAACTTTAGTTTTGAAGGTTTGTCTGAATTTAAAACGCTATTAAAGAAACTATTATTTTCATCAACATAAGCAAAATAAAACGATTTGCAGAACTTTTTTATACAAAATCGAAGGACTGCATACATATGGGGAATGTAATATTTTTCTAAAATTACGGAAGAGATATATCATATAAAGATATTTTTAATCTTGAACCCAACAGAGATGAGTTTTTTGACCTAAAATAATGAGGATCAGATGCTTTCTAAAAATAGAAAATGATGGTGACTACGTATCGATGAAAAAAGTGCATATACTGTTAAAATTCAATTAATTAAATATTCTAATGATTTGATAATTTAATAATGTATAAAAAGAACATACAAGTTGAATACGTTTATAACACATAATGTTATTAATTTCATTTTTAAAATTCACTTTTATTTACTATGAGTGAAACTTACCTTAACACAAGAATATAATTTAGCTTACAATTAAATTTGTATAGATAACATTTTTAAAAGTACTGTTTTTTAATATCTTAATAAGGTTCGGATAAAAAAAGTACTTGCATTATATCCAATACGTGCAATTTGGAAGCTATATATGTGAAGGACGTTATGGAAATTAAAATCGGAATTCCAATAATCAATTTCAGTCAGTTTTGTAAAAATAGTCTGGAATTTAAAGAAATTAAATTCTTAAATTTTAAAGCATTCGCATTACATTTGCTATTTGTATCAGATCCTGAAACTTTTTAGTTCTATTGAAATCCCTTGAAATATTTCAAAATATTTTGAAATTACTTGAAAATACTTAAACTCTCTTGACATTGATGAAACAATATCTCAAAATCTTTTGGAAGTCTTTTGAAACCTCTTATAATTCCTAGGAATCTTTAGATATTTGGAAATCTGCGCTGCTTCCAACAAAAAGGCATGTCAAAAAAAAGAATCTTTACCCGTTTTACAAATTTTTATAAGAAGTTTATAAGAATGCCCGTAATATTTACAAGAAACTAATAAAAGCAGTGGCTTATTACTTACCAACTTCGAGGACCTCAAGATCGAGATTGCCACTGCGGCTTCGACTGAGGCTGCTGCTAGCATTGTAGATGCTGGACCGCTGATGATGAGTGTCTTCCATCGCGCGGGAAGCACTACGCTTGAACTGCTCCAGGAAACTGTCTATTTGATTTTCAATGCTGGTCGGCGAGCAGGCCATTTTTGCGCGTCTCGAGATGTTTTTTTTTCCTAATGTCCGGCAATAGGAATCGAGAGCGGGTCACCCCGACCGATGACCGAGTCTTGACTACATGTACGCTGAATAGCAAAGCACAGTCGAAATTCGCGAGGGTCACGGAAAACCTGCTAGGTCATTTTCTATACTTTTATGCTCATTATTCAATGATCGCATCCGATTATTGCAATGCATTTTTTAATGGAAAATTGGGAAGAGCTTTTGGAAGCAAAGGGACGACTCGACTGGGCGTCGCGACGTCGCTGCGACAGCGGCAGGTGTCGCGGTAGGGTTTTACAAGTCGATCTTGATGCGCATGGTTCGCCCAAGTCCAATATTGTACATTGCGCAAAAACGGAAAGGGGAAACTACAAAGCGACTCTCGTCTGGATAAAGGCCCTTATCCGCGATCTTAATGTTTCCTTCCCATTTATTCCAGTATATTTCCAGAACATGAATGAGGATTCAAAGGCAAAGAACTTTAAATTACTTGAATGCTGCCGTGCGTTAAAATTTTGAAAAATCTTTTAAAATCTTTAGATACATTAAATAAAATGAAGAAATCGAATTTTGATTTTAGAGTTTAGATACAAAAACCCTTAATTAAATTTGAGAAACTATAAAGATCTTCATAATCGTCAGCAAAAAATGTAGAGACATCCTTTAGAAATTAGAAGACAAAAAAAAGGGTTTCGATGAATCAGTAAATAAAAACACACCAATTATAATTCATTGTTATTTTTTAATCGTACTTTGTCATTTTATGTAAGTCCACAGGTCTTTTAAAGAAACTCTCAAATAAAAATATTTTCTTTCCATTCGCTTTGTATTCAAATGTGTTAAATTCCGGGGAAAGAAGTTTTCTATTTACAGTAGAGATACTTTTTGGTTTAATAGTAATCACTCTAGTTGAAAACGGCAAATTACCAACGAGAACAGCATAATTTACATTTTTTGTTTTGTCGAAATATATTCTTAAGACAGATAATTTACATGCAGAGATTGAAAGTACAAGTATACTTATTACAACAATTATGAATCCAACCGCCTCTATTGGTCTTTTTGCTACATAAAAATCACCACAATACAAGGGAAATTCCAAATTACCATTCAAGTATTCTCGTGTAAAATAAATCAAGCATGAAGTACCGAAGAGAAAAAAAAAATTTTGGAAGTGAAAAGCTGTTACTATCCATTTGGTTGCTGGATTGTTGTATATCAAAACAGCTGATTTAGGCATTTTGTCTTTGATTTTTAATCTATTTTCTACCTTCTCCATTTTATCAATCTTTCTTTTTGATAAGATAAAGGTTCTTGTATTGCTCAATCTAGGAATTCGGAAAGTAATTGATTGATTAAAAATACCACATCTGATTGGAAGCAGGCAACTTCTTTGTAACAAATTCATTTTCGTTTCTGAAACAGAACATGAAAATCAGTCTGTAGATATATATTCTTCGTTTTATAGGTATATTCATTTTGGAAATAGGAGTGTGACTATAGAGCAAACATTTGTTTAATTTGAATACTTTTTGCAAAACAGGAAGAGAAATTTATTTCTATTTTCTGTAGAGTGAAATAAGGAAATGGAATTTTATAACAAAATTAATTTTTTATATTTCAGGATTGCTGTAGAGTCTGAAACACGTGGAAGGGTATGTACTTTTGAAAAATGATACTTCAAAAAGTGAGTTAGTTCTTAGGTATTTTTTAAATTCAATGATTTTCTCTTGAGTTATTTAGACTCAGAAGATGTAAACATTAACACGATAAATTAATTTAATTCATAAATATAATTATAATTACAATTACCTGTTTCTTGAGGCGAATTCAGAATTATAATCAGATCCCAAGTAGAGTAAACGGACCAAATGGAGTACGTTCAGGATCTTATTAATCTGGACATTTTTGAGTAAATTAGACTTTCTAATTTTGGTCCAGTTCTTTTTTTGACTGATTTTTCAGTGTTTATATGAATTACTTTGCGTATTTGATACGCAAACCGAAAATATTTATGTAAAAACGGTGCAAACTTTGTAAACACGTCAGGTTTGGTTAGGTTCTAGCTAGCAGACGAATTATGTACTACGTCACACAATTTACCTTATTGGTCATATTTAGCGGGAATTTTTGAAATGCTAAATATGCAATTTCAATTTTGTATGAATAAATAATTATATTTTAATAAATAAAAATATCAATTAGATCATTAATTAAAACTATATTTTAAAATATTCGAAAAAAGTTGTGAAATCAAAAATAATATTCTTCACAATAGCGGAAAATCCTAAAATAACTAGATCTGTTATATAAATGTTTTAATTAATCATCTAATTGATATTTTTATTTATTAAATTGCAATTATTTATTCATTAAAATTGAAATTGCATTGTTAGTATTTAAAAATTCCCGCGAAATATGTCAAATTGTGCGCATGTGCATTCGAAAAGATTTGCGTGTGCGCTCTCCGAGTCCGTGCGCGGTGCGGGCGTGCGCCGCGTGCGGCATGCTTTTGCTGACCGTAAAGTTTGTCTCGTGCGTGGCGTGCATGTGCATACATGTGGTGATTTATAATAATTTATAATATAAATTATAAACATTAAAAATGCTGTCACTATCCGACGACGAAAATTCTGATTCGAATGGACAATTGAACATAAACAACGAATATGCCAAGAATTATAACCAGTGGCGTCAAAAGGAAGAATTAAATAAATGTAAGTACAATTAAAATGTCTATGTTTATTATTATTTAGAAAAAACTAATATTTTTCTGAAAAAAAAGATGTTTCTTTGTTTTGATAGTCACAATTTGTTTATATTAACAAAATAATCATGATAATATCAACGCATTTCGAAACCATTTATGAAATATTTCGAATTCTGTATAACATAACCTACTTTGAGTTAAAATTATTGTCCTTTTGGAGTTAACAAAACTTTCCAAAAGAAATTGTCTGATTTGTAGTTATATTTGTAATTTTGATGATGATTTATTGAGTTTCTACGTTGATTCCTATGTTGCTCTTATATTATGCGAATTTTTTTTAAAATACCAATAGCATTATTGCAAACTTAGTCGCATTTTTACTATTTTTCTATTAGGGAAATTGAAAAATCGAATCTTCTTGCCACCCTGATTTAATTTTTTAAATAAGAAGAAATTTTTTGGCTTGTGATATTCATTGCAAAATTGAACTTTTTATAGTGAAACAAAGGTATGGAGAGGAAGCTTGTAATCTTGACAAATTAAGTGAAGAATCTAGTGAATCTTCTGAAGACGAGGACGAAGTTGTAAGTTATTACTTTATTATGTATGTTGGATTCAAATTCTCATCTCAAATTTCGATCTTATATTACTTAGCAACTATTAGAATTAAACACATTTTCGCTCAAGTTTCTTAATTTCTGTAATTTTTATATTTTTAGGAAGTATCAGAGAAATTTGAAGAAGATTTTTATAAAGTTCTCGCTCTTTTAAAAAGCGATGATCCACGGATTTACGATGACAAAGTCTCATTTTTTGATGAACAAAATAAAGAAGATGAAAAGAGTAAGAAAAAGAAATCAAAGAAGGAAAAGGGCGTTTCTGTAAGAGATTTTGAGCGTAAGATAATTCTTGAAAGAGGAGGAAAGTACAGTGACAGCGAAGATGAAAGTGGGTCTAAAGTCCCGAATGGAAATGGCCTTACTTATGTTCAAGAACAAGAGGAAATTAGAAATAGTTTTAAAGCTGCTTTGGTTGATAGTGAGGATGATGAGGATCTGTTTGTGGTCAAAGATAAATCTGAGGAACAAATGCGAAAGGAAGAGACTCGCAAAAAGTGGTTGAAAGGACAGGAGGTGGAAGTAGATCCAAAGGACAAAGTCTTAAAACCAATTCGAGATTTTTGGGCAAATCCAAATTTAGACGCAGGGGAAAAGTTCTTACGAGATTATATTTTAGATAAGAAGTATCTAGATAAAAATGCATCAGACGCTGATCTCGAATATGATCACATGGTACACGACAGTGATGAAAATCTATCAGAAGATGAGAATAATATTGAACGCCAAGACGAATTTGAATATAAGTACAATTTTAGATTCGAGGAACCAGATCAGGAATTTATTAAAAGATATCCCCGTACGCTTGAAAATTCGATGAGAAAAAAAGATACCCGTAGAGCGGAGAAAAGAGTAGAACTCAAAACCAGAAAGGAGCAAGAAAAGCTTCGGAAAAAGGAAGAACTCAAGCAACTCAAAGCTTTAAAGAGAAAAGAGATTGAGGAGAAGTTAGAAAAGTTGAAGGAGATTACAGGAAATGATGATATTATGTTAAACATGGCAGATTTGGAAGGAGACTTCGATCCAAACGAATATGACCAGAAAATGCAGCAAATGTTTAATGATGAATATTATACTGTTCCTGAAGATGATATGAAGCCTCAGTTTCCTGAAATTGATGAGGAAATAAACGCAGAGGTGCCTTTCAATAATTATGACAATAATGAGGAGGGTGGAGAGGATAATTATGAAGAACAACCTGATTGTGAAGATCCGAATTTCATCGTAAGTATTTATTTTTTATTTTCGGGCCTCAGAGAGCGGACTCTTACATATTCTATTATCCTTTATATTTAACTGAATTTTCTAATGTCCCTAATTCTTCTGCTTGGATGTTATTAAAGTGTACAAATTAAAATCTAAACCTTGTTTGTTTGACTTTTAGATGGATGCTGATTATGATCCTACAGCGGATCAAAAATCAAAAGATACAAATTCGTCAAAGAAAAGCAAAAAGGGACGTAATAAAAAAGCTGAACTTATTCACAAGAATAAACCGAAATTTGATCCTGAAATTTATTCAACTTATCAGGAATATATTGATCGCTATTATAGTTTAGATTACGAGGATATGATAGAAGATATACCTTGTAGATTCAAGCTTAGGAAATCAATGCCGAATGATTACGGGTTAACGACAGAAGAGGTAAGTCTTTCTTATTGAATTCATAGTGTATTTATAACAATGGAAATGTTTTCTTTAGTTTGGAACTGTTATTACTTGTAAATTTATTATCTTTAGATTTTGTTGGCTGATGATAAGGAATTAAATAAATGGTGCTCCTTGAAAAAAGCACTTGAGTACAAACCAGAAGAAGTTGAAAGAAATGAACTTCGCAAGTTTCAACAGAAAGCACAGAATGAAAATTTGAAGAAGAAAATTTTACAGAGTATCTACAGGTGGTTTTATTATTTATTAATGTTTCTTTAAAATTTGATTATAGTCATAAGTTTATTTATAAATTTAAAACATTTTTTTTGTATTTTTTAGACCCGAGGAAGAGGTAGAAAGTCAACCAGGTCCTTCGGCAGAACCAGCGAAAAAAAGAAAAAAGAAGAAGAAAAAAGGAGACGCGGTTAATAATCAGGTGGGATTTTTATATTTATTTAAATGCTTTTGTATTAATAGAAAAAATGGTTATAATGTATTTTTATTTCAGGAATCTAATCCCGACATTCCATCAACGTCTAAGATCAATCCAAATCTTTCTGAAATTATAGATAATAGCCAGAAGGATACAAGTTCTCAACTCTCGTCTCTAAAATCTCAAAAACGAAAACACGAGGATGTTGATAAACCAAATATAGAAAAAGAAGGAGTTCAGAAAATGAAAAAGAAAGAACATAAGAATGAGACTTTGAATGAAACTAATAAGTCAAAGGCATTGAATGGAATCGAAGGAGAATTTAATAACAACGAAGAAGGTCAAAAGAAAAGGAAGAAGAAAAAGGATCAACAGAATGAAAATATTTTAAATGTTAGTGAAAAGAAAGAGGTGCTAAATAGAGCCGAAGGAGAAGTTGATGATAAACGAATGGAAGGTCAAAAGAAAAATAAGAAAAAGAATCAACAGAACATTCCGAATAATGAAGTAAAATCGGAAGCATCCACTGGAACTGAAAATAAAGAAAAAGTTGAGTCTAATATAAAATTGAGCAAAAAGAAAAATAATACAGTTTTGAAATTAGAGAGGAAACAAAAATACATCAAATTGAAGAAAGAATTGGCGAAAAAGAATGCAATGAAAAGGAAAGAATCATCCATTGGAGTGGAAGCAAATAACCAAAAAGAGGAGTCAGATCAACTTGAAAAATTGAAAAAGAAAGAAGAAAATAAACTAAAAAAATTAGAAAGGAAAAAAACGTATTTGAAAATTAAAAAGGATTTGGCGAAGAAAAATGAGAAAAATACAAAAGGAAATGATACAGATGTATTGAAATCTTTAAGTGATGATCGATTGAAGGCATTTGGCGCTAATCCTAAGAAGTTTAAAAACAGATTAAAGTATGGAAATAAGGATCAAGTTTAATCCATTTCCATTATTTTAAAGTAGATAGTATTTAAAATGTTTATGTTTGTATTATATATTATAAACCAATATTATGCAAATTAAACTTGTACTGTTTATTATAACAATTTTGACTCTTTTCTTGTTTTAAACTTCTGATTCCTTTTTATGTCCCCCTGATAAAATAAGTTTACTTGTTAAAAAATGATAAACGATGTTTGAGGATTATTAGGATTGTTAGCTTTTCTTCAATTTCTATTTCTAATCCGCCCCGTATGGCAAAGTTTGCACAACCCTCCAGAATATATTTCTCCCCTCTCAACATATCCAGTTCTTGAAGCTTTCGAGTTTTAGAGACAACTGATACTTGATTTCGAATTCTCATCTTTTTGTTGTACTTTTGCATTTATCAGAAAATAAAATTTATTTTGTTTACCTGCAAATAATAGGTTCATAAAGCTACTTTGTGTTAGAAAAACACGTTTCTTGTCTCATGCATTAATTCGAGAATTTAAAAAATGATTATATCGAATTGACCTCATCGTAAATGTTTGATCAATTTTATGCAAAGTGTAATAATTGTAGATACACTTTTATGTGGAGAGAGATAATTATCTGAATGTACTTTTATTAAATATTTCTGTCTTATTTGTGTTCGGTGGATTCTATCGTTTCCTTTATATTATAAAAAAATCTGTTAGTGATATAAAAGTAGATTGAATTGGTTAGTAATTTATTTTTATTGGAGATTTTTCTGAAATTTTATAAAATTTAGTCAATTCATTTTAAAAGTATATGGATGGATGTGTGATTTTGATTCGAAATGCTGGTTCTACTATCAACACGACAATGGGATGAGGCATTCTATGAACGAATAAAGGGGGTTGCAACCCCCTAGGGCACAATAAATCAATCCCCTCACATTTGAAGCGGCTAGTAGCAGGTGGTACGAGTATTTACAGCCGCTCACGCCTCTAATTCCCAATTAATACAATCCCTTTCCAAATTTATTTTCTGTTTTAAGGAAAAACCGATTTTTATATGTGCAGTTCAAAATAATTTGTCCACTTTTCCTAAGCTAAATACAGGCTTCACAGTCAAAATCATCTTAAAACAGGGAAAATAGAATATTTTTACGAAAATAGGAGAATAAATTCTTTTGAATAAAAATAACACAGATACAGTTTCACTTTTCAAACAAACAAATTTCGACAAAGAAAATTAATTTTCATCCAAAAGTTATTCTAAGATATATTATTTAGAGTAAAATACTTTCAAACCTGACTCGATTTCAATTTATAATTGTTTTACTTTCAAAAAAGCTATTAATCAAATAATTTTTTGTGATTTTGGTAATAACTTTTTATATATTTTTATGAACAGGGAGGATGATGATCATTCGACAAAGTGAACCGAACTACAATTGCCGAATTTCACGGTTTGACGCCTCCAACTGCAACAAGCCGATGATAGTAAGGGTTCTGTAATTGATCAAGGACACTCAGCATCATAATTGGCGGAAAATCTCTCCTGGGGCTCATCATAATTTACGTAAGTCTTTTTTTATTATCAATTTTATATAAGCAGCTAATTGCAGTAGAAAAATTTGTATTGGATTGAATGCAAAAGGTTTTCTTTATTGCAAATTTTTTACATAAAATTGAATTATTGTATTTTGAAATTTTATTTCCTGATACAGGAATTTTATTATAGGGTTTCATAAAAAAAATGTTTGGTTTCAACATTTTTATTCGATTTTCCAAAACTACTTAATACTTTAGAAAGCTAAAAAATTAGGAGTATCAGATTTCGAACATATTTCGTGTAAATTAGAAACACACACATCTTATCTTATAATGATTTATATTATTATATAATCTTATAATGATTAAATCTTATAATGATTTATATTATTATATAATCTTATAATGATTAAATCTTATAATGAAATAATTTAAATATTTACAAACTATAAACTATTTTTCTTATTTTGTAATTCGTTTATTTATATACTGGAGCCTTCTGTTGAATTAGAAGATATAACCGATTCTGAAATATCACCCCCTAATTGAATTAGAATAACTAAATATGTTGTTATGGATCCAACAACCTGAAATTAATGAATTCCAAAATTAGACCGTGCTATATTTGTTTCTACATTATTTACGAAACGGAAATATTACAAATATAAAAGAAAGACATTTCTCGAAAATGGTTCCGTCGATTTTTTTTGTTTCGGTTTGTAAATAATACAAAAACAATCTGTTTTAAATATCAGAAAAACGAATGTTATATCATTACGAAAATTATTGCTCACCCCTTGGATAAAAGTGTAATCTAGAGAAACGAAATCGTAGGCCGTGAATTTTAGAGGATTTTGAATTAACTGTAATACGAACTCTCGAATCTGCAAATTTTATAAAAATATTTACATTCATATTATTATAAATACTGATATATTACGTGATAAATACCTCCGAGCGAAATTCTTTATTAGTCATCGGTTCATGCAATTCGCAAATAATATTTCCAGTTTTTAAAGCCTAAAAATGACAATATTAAAATATTATTTTCAATAATTTTTTTTCCGAGGTTAAATACAAAAAAATATATAAAACTATAATTTTCATATAAAACTACCTCTGCACTTGTCCTGTCACAAATGTGATTTATGATTAATATTTTCATTACGTAAAAAAATAACCAGCAAGTGCCAGAAATCATTCCTGGTGTTTGATCTACTTCTGGATTTGTTGGTAGATAAATAACAGTGTAAGAACAGTACAAAAGTCCGGTTATGAAAACTGAAGCAAGTGCCATTGACAAAAGTATTTGCAGGCCAAAAGTTTCGTTAACATTTCGGGAAATTTTCACCAAATCCAAGTGCACCTGCCTTAAAAAACGAAGCCTCTATTATATTTTAATTTTCATTTACAAATATATATCACAAACATAAATGACTTTTCATAAACTTTTTTTTATTACATACTTTATTTTAAATTCTCGGATAATCTGTGGAAACCATTTAAAATTCTTATTCATAACATCCTTTAAAATTCTATGAAATCTTTTAAAAATCATAAAAGTCTCTTGAAATCCCTTAATGAAATTTCACAACATTCTTCAAAATCCCTTAAATAAATTATTTAAAATCTTTTGAGATCTTTTACTTTCAACCTTTTAAAATTAAGTTTTGCTTCTTTGAATAGGAAAATTGTCTTCATTTTTGTACACTAAAAAGATGAAAAAATTCTTACTTTGCTGCTTTCATCAAGAGGGTATCGTCATTAGTTTTTTTTTCAAATGCAACAGCCGTAGGTTTCAGTAGACCAGTTCTGCGGTGAAGTAATTTCATATATTGTGGTGAAAGTGGTGTAGTTGACGACATGTTTTTTAGTAATGCGTTTAATCGTGCAAACTTCCTCTTCATAGAGCTGTGTAAAAATTTTGCATAAACAAGCACATTAATGTTTCTTAGAAGTCAAAATTTCAATATATGTATTAAAATTGCAGTTTAGAATTTTGTGTACCTTATTATACATAAAAACATCATATCAGCAGTGAAGATGATAAGTATTGGATAATGTGCTGCTGTTATAAATATAACTTTGACGTAAAGTGGAGGATTGTCGTAATACAAACTGAATGAATTCATTATTATAACAACTATAGTTACAAGGGTCATTCCTAATATACCTCCCATTTCTCTCAAAAGTGTTTTGTCGTAGTCTTTCGTTATTCCCATTTTGTGTAGAAATTCGTCCACCACTCCTATACTTTGCATACATTTTTTCAAACCCTTTACAAAGATAGTTTCGTTTCATTTTACGCTACTTTATGTTATTTTATAACAATTAGTTATAATATAAAAACATACCTTTCTTCGGTTCCAACCCAAAATGATTCCAGTAAAAGTCAGGAATATATTTCCGTAATAAAGAAGTTTAAAGATAAAGTCTCCAGTTTTGTTAATACTTTTTAAGTAAATATATTTTTCGTTTGTGTAAGTGAAGTAACATGACGCAACATACGCCGATACAATAGATAATGTGTACAAAAAACTGAATGCTAATCGTGGACGGCCTAAAGGAAGTTCGAAAACTCCAGTTCCCAAAATCCAAGTTACAATTGATAATGGTAGCACAACTTCTTGAATATTTTGTGGTTTCAACATTCTGTTCAAAATTTACAAAGAAAGAAAATTATTTTTAATTAATTGGAATAGCCTAATTAATAAATATCAACATGGAAATATTAAATACCTAATTTTTCGTTTCCAGTGGTCGATTTTTTTAACCAAATTCATGCACAGTTGTCAATATAAATTATTTTGAAAAAAATTGAACATAGAATAATTGAAAAGTTATTTTTCACTGCATTTCATTCACGTTTTACACTACGTTGCTTAATAACATCCGTTCCTTGCAGTAATGAGCTTGACAGTATACGTTAGTATTGAATTTCTGTTGCGTGAGACAAGAATCTTTAGATTTGAAATGATACACTTACAAAGGGGGCTTAACAGCTATTTTGACTTTATTACTTTGTTTTATAAATTATGTAATTGCTTAGGCGGATCAGTGTTCGGGGCGTAACAAATGCCAAATTAAAAGAATTACGACTAATGTGACAAAACGCAATAATTAGCAAGTAATTTCAATATTTGTTTAGGAACTTTATATTTTAAGACAAAGACCCGCTATGGAAGACTAAATGAATAAATCTGAATATATAGCTTACCTATATTTTCCTTTAAAGAAATAGTCACTCTTTAATCACCTCCTTTAATTAATTGTTTGTCATAATGTATATCCGATAATTGTAAATACATCATTTCCAATATGTATATTTGTAGTCATTGAAATGAAATTGTGCAGGAAAGTCTAAGCTTTTAAATGCATAATTTATATTGTAATTCTATTTAAAGACTGAATATAACTTTAAAAGGAAAAAAATATTTGAAGATAGAAAGTTTTTCAATTCAATGTTATAGATATTTTAGAGATTTAAAAGTTCTTAGAAAATTGAATTTAACATTTCATTTTAATTTAAATTAATTTTTAGAGTTGTCTGGATGCATTTGTATTAATATTACCAGATATGTTGTCATTAAACCTACAAGCTAAATATTTATCTCATTAGTAATATGTATAATATATTTTCTTTTTAATAGTACCAGATCTCACAGTTCTTATGAGGAAAAAATTAGGGTAGGGTATTTTTGAGATATTTTTCTTTTCATCCAAAAATATGGATTTAGAATTTTCATTAAATGAAATTAATTTTGAGGTGAAAAAATAGTTCAATTCTCAACAAAATGAAAGCAGAAAAGGAGAATTTTTTTGAAAACTTTGGAAAAAAGAGGAAACCAAAAAAAAGGCGGAAAACAGATGAATAGGGGAAAAATTTTGAAATTTGTAATATGTCAATTTTAAAAAAAAAATTAAAGAAAGTTTTGCATTACTCTACATATAAAAATATGGTAATTTAGGGTTGAAATCTTGAAAATCGGGGACATTAGGGCCCTCAAATAAATATGTATAGAGGAAAATAAGGGATATAGTGACAGGTCTGTGAGGCCTGCAATAAATATGAAACCAATAAAATTACGTACCCTTCGAACAATTGTGTAATCTAATTTGAAACGTAACGGATGTTGCACGAGTTGTAAAAGAAACAGCTCTATCTGTTAGACATTTAAAGAACAATAGTAGTTAGCATTTTCAAAAAAAAATGTGTATTTTTTAATTTATGTAGAATCTTACCTCTGTTCTAATTTCAATATTTCTGGTGGAAATGTCCAATTGTATTAATGCCTGTCCAGTTTTGCGTGCCTATGTATTTAAAAACCTTATTAGGATACTTTTATTTTTTTATTGTAAAACATAGGACTCCTTCTTTGTTTATGAGTATCTTTGTTATGGCATACTTTCCCTCTGAGAATTGTGGTTTAACTGACATTCGGTACATTAAATTTTGATGTATTCATTAAAGTGCAATTAGAATGCTATTAGGGTGAACATAATAAGACGAATGACATAATATAATAACCTATACCCCCGTACATATTAAATGTCATGCTTTTTGTCTCGTAAAGAAATCTTGATAAAATTACTCCTATTTTGACAAAACAAATTGGAAAACAATATATAATTGAATAACTCCATAAATAAAAGAATACATAATGTACATGCATACATAATAACCTACATGCGAAATCGCGGCTACATGTTGTTATAATTTCATTAAAAAGACATTTAATAAAACATCTAGGATAATAGTTAGAGAGATTTTCTGGAACTGTATTTTATTTGTAGTTTTTTAAACTTTTAGGGGAGAGTCGGGTAGCACTTTTATCTTTTTTAATTGTCCCAAAACGTAATTTTAAAGATGTAGACTCATATCTCTAGTCAGTTTAAAAGAAAAGCAGGTTTAACTATTTTGGCTTTAGAAAAGAAAAATATTTTGTGAAATATGAATCAACTTTACTATCAAATATTTGCAAAGCTAAAAATATACTGGGTTCGACTTCGTTTTGGTTGAGGTAACTAATTTATTCTCGATTTGTACGTTATAATATTTTGCTCACTATTAGTCGAGTTATTAATAAAAAAAGTTTAAGTAGCTGGTACTGCTCGACTCTCCCATATTTCAATCTATTCAATTCGTTTTACCTCGTCATTAATATTTGCACAAGCATTGCTGATACTTAAAATTCTAATAATATAAATCGAGCACCACGACAGTATTCTGAAAAAACTTATTATCTTGCTGTTCATTTCCATTTGACTCATTATTAAGGAATATAAATTGTATACAAATCCAGTTATTAAGGCTAAATGTGCTGCTATTTCCATTGCTATTTGTACTTTAAATATGTTGTACACATTTTGAGATAAATTGTTAACATCGAGATTAAGATTTCTATAAACGGAAAAATTGGTTAATTAACATTTTACTCAATAAAAGCGAGATATGATAATCCTAATAAATTAAAGTAGATCTTACCGAAGAATTTGAATTAAAGTTCTTTTTTCAATTGGAAATAAACCATCCCTTATCGATTCTTCAAAGCCAATTATTTTACGAGATTTACAACCTTTGATTTTTAAAGGCGAGATTGTTTCTGATACTTCCAAAAGAAGTTTATTAACAATTTTCAATTTTGATATTAAATTTCTGTTGAATTAAAATCTTCTAAATATAACTCAATAAGATGAAATCAAAATATTATTTCACTACAGTATTTTTATATGATTATTTAAAATATTGATCTTAATACGTACTCAACAATTATTACGAAAGTTAAATCAATAATAGCATTCAAATGAAGTGGAGCGTGGAAAATATAAACGCAGTACAATAGTTGATAAGGATTTAGTACTTTAAATAACCGAAATATGTCAACTAAAATCAGAAAGCAGGCTATAAGAAACCAAAGCATTACTCTAAATAAAGTTTTTAAGAATAGGTTACGGTAATCCTTTTTTTGTTCTAAGTACTCCAGTGTGTCATCCATTAAATTCAATCTTCGAATGTTGAGCATCAAATCCTTTCCGGAAAGCAATTTCAAAAACAGATAGCATTTATTATTATTATTCTTTTTGTAGAAGGATTTCCAAAATATATTGACTTTTACCTTATTTTGATACCAGAAAATAATTAAAGAACTTGTTGCAATGAAATTATTAATATAAGTTAAAATTGCAATCACAACTCCGTTTAAATTTTTATTTATTGTTGGATTAGAGAAAACATTGATACCTAAATATTCTGACCCACATTTGAATATTATCCAGTAAAAAGTAGCACAACAAAAAACATAAAAGAAAGTTATCCAAGGCCTACGTTTATCCAAAGGGTATTCGAGTATAAAAAATCCAAAGACTGTAGTGAGAATTATAAGTGGAGAAAGAGCTTCTTTTAAATTTCTTGGCCACTTCATGATTAATATATTCTTTTAATGCACAAACTAATTTATTTGTAATGTTGTATTCAGAGGAATACTCAGACTGATAGGTTTTTTTTTTTATCACTTGCAATTAGAGTAATAATACCATATGTGTGTCTTATCATCTCTTAATAAGGGTTTGCCAATTAAACATAAAGTTTCTATTTATTCATGCTCGTGTGTATCAGACGATCTTTTTTTAGAGAAGTAATAGATATTTTATACTAGATCGTTTCATAATTATATTTGTCGGAAATGCCAGTATAAATATTTTTAGTTCCATTTTATTACTGAACTTTTTTTTATTAAATGAGATCTAACAGCTTAATCGCTATTTTTTTTATGATTCGAAATTCAACCAATATATATCGATATGTAGTTGAACTTGAAAGACGTTCGCCGATAAAATCTATCTTAAAAGTTTATAGCTGTATAAACACTTTAATTTAAAAAGATTTTTTTATATTAATGTTAATGATTATAATTCATGTCAGTTAACAATCATTTTATCTTTCCCTTCTGTAATGTCAAATTAATCAATATAACGATATATGTCGTCGCCGTTCTTGTAATCTTTTGAACGAAGGAGTAGCCTAATGGGAATCCACACACTGAAAGCACTAAAGGTTGTAGGGTCAGCTGTGCAGAAAACTGTTCAACCTGAAAAATTAAACAAATTTAATTATTTTTATAATATTCCTTTAAAGATATAATATATATTCTTTAAAACAAATTCTCAAACCTCATCTTTTAATTCTGCATCCTGAATTGTAGTTTTCATTGTGTAAAGCATGTTTCTAATCTTCCGGGACTGTGTGTAAAAAGTACATAAAAACATAAATTTTTAATTTCGTTTAATTGTGACAGCTCTTTGTCAGTTTATTGTATATGTTCAATTGATTACCTTCGAGCTGGCAAATGCACAAGTAAAATTAACGTTCAGAAATCTGTAAACGTAGATGCCAGACCATTTTAAAATAAGAAAAATCGTTTGAAGATCACTTGTAAAAAGAGCCGCCGTGAAAAAAACGTAGAAACAACCTGTCATTGTAAAAAGACACGCTACAATAACCATCGCAATTTGAATTTGGTAAATTTTATTTGCTTGGAAGGATATTTTAGTGAGTTCCATATGAAGATGTCTGCAATAAAAAAATTAATTAGATACAATTTACACCTATATGTAATTAAATTAACTCTCTAAATCTGAATTAGTGACCTACTTTTCACTAATTCAGATTTAGAGAGAATATAAAATAATTATTCATTATAATTTAAAAATCATTCTCAGTTAATTTTTCACCTGATTAGTGTTATCATTTTCTTTTGACGTTCTCCATTGTTTAATATGTGGCTACGTTCGGTTGAAATGACTAATGGGCTTATTTGACTATGGTTTTGATAGAATTTTTTGAAAGTTTCTGGATTTGCGTCTATTGAGAAAGTTCTTTTTAGAAGTAAATTGATCTTGTCAAATGTCAATCCAATATAGCTGAGGAAATAGAGAATACGATAGAAATTAAATATCAACTTTTGATATCCTCGAAGGAATTGGTCTTATCAAATTTTTTTAACGAATACTTTTAACAAATGAATAAATGAATTACATTGCTTTTTAATATAATGCAAACAACAATTACTTACTTGACTATCGACGTATATGTTAAGTCCACCACAGAATTCAAGTAAATAGGATATTGAAACAAATACATTATGTGCAAGCATGTGGCTAAATCTAGTAATTGTGTTAAGAAATATAAGTCCGATAATATCAAAAAACTAACAACAATAAGCCATACCACTGTTGTTAACAGTGTACTTATAATTACTTTGCGATAATTATTTGAGAGACCAAAACTTCTTAAGGTTTCTTCCAATAATTCCAGTCTTTGAATCATAATCTTGAACTCCTTTTTGGATACAAATAGAAAATTCAATGTATTAATGATTTAATAGTAATAATAAACAATAGTTGATTTCTAAAGATCTACTAACCTTGTAATAATACCAACTAATAAGCATACAGCATGTTGAAACAAAGAAATTAGCAGATTTCAGAACTATGAGTATAGCCGTCTTGATTTCGTTTTTATCGTTAATTTTACTAAATGGATCATAATAATATGCATAGCAATATGCACTAGTGCTTAGAAGAACGTAGAGAACTGTCAGAAGATGGTGAGGTTTACCTAAAGGATATTCAAATACACTCAATCCAGTTAACCAATTTAAAATTACAATGGGAGATATTGCACCAGAAAGAGTTTTTGGCGACCATTTCATAATTAACAAGAGAGTTACAAAGTCACCGTTTCATTTGCTTATTACGAAAGTCGATGCAGTACTACTATATGTATATGTACTTTATTGCTCTTTTATTTTGATGTCAAAGGTAGACACGATTTTGTCATGCGCAGATATAGGTCCTATGCATATCAAATTAATATCATAATATGTATGAATTTACTATTCATTAAATACAACCGCGTAAAAAATTGATATTACTTATTAATAGTTAGGTAATAATGGTTGATTGGTCTAAATCTCTTATAAATAAGAACATATTAATTGTGAATATTCAAACATGTATAAGAGCAATTTTCCAAATTTTACGAGCGGAAAAAAAAAACGTCTGCGTTTTGACTTTTTTTATTATTATTATTATTTTATTTTTTTTGAAAAATATTATTAAGAGATTATAGTGGAAGACATTTTAAAAGCTTTTTAAATTTTGTCCATAACCGGATGACTTTCACAAATACAGACACCGACGTAAAATCGTTTTTTTTCTCACTCAGAAGATCTCTGAACGTGCAGATTTGATAAAAATTATGTGAAAGTAATGTTTCTCATAAAACCAATACTTACTTATATGATCAGAATGTAAAACTTCACATCAGTAATTTATTTGCTTTTGCGAAGTCATTTTCATCAATATAACGAGACAAGTTGTCGCGGATTTTATAAACTGAAAGAATATAATATTTTATTGTATACATATTGGATTTTGTATAAATAAATTAGTTCAAAATATTTAAATTCTTACCCTTTGAACGAAAGCATAGTCTAAAGTATCGAATCCGTATATAGTAAAAATTAAAGGTTGTTGGGTTAGTTGTAAAGAAAACATTTCAACCTAGCGAATTGAAACAAAATTAAACCATTAACCTGATATATATTATATAGATTTATGAACTCTATGAAAAAAATTCTCTAACCTCTTTTTTTAATTCTGCATTCCGCATTGAATTTTTTATTTTGCAAAGAATATCCCTAGTCTTTCGTGACTGCTTATGAAAAATACAATAATTTTTGTTTAAATTAGATAAAATATGAATTATAAATAATTACCTTCGCGCTGGCAAATGCACAAGTAGAATAAACGTTCAAAAATCTGTAAAAATGTAGAGCACCCCATCCTGCCATACTGATCATAGCGTTATAATTTTCGTGAAGTAATCGATCCACAAAAAGAATTACAGTTGCTAAACTATAGGTAAAACTTGTCATACTAGTAAGATTAGCTACAATAACCAGTGTCATTTGGAGTTTGTAAATTTTATTTACTTGAAAGGATATTTTAGTGAGTTCCATATGAAGATGTCTGTAATAAAAAAATTTAATTAGATACAATCTACATATATATATATTTTTTTAAATTTCTTATTGGCATTACAATATTTCTCTTCCGCTGTAGCATGCGTATAATAATACTAATTAAATTAATATGAAAGAATAATTCTTTATAATTTATAAATTCATATAAGTTAATTTTTCACCTGATTAGTATTATCATTTTCTTTTGATGTTCTGCATTGTTTAAGATGTGGCTATGTTCAGTTGAAATCAATAATGCGCTCATTCTTCTATGGTTTTGATATAGTTTTTTGACAGTTTTTGGATTTAAATCTATTGAGAACGTTCTTTTTAGAAGTAAGTTGATATTGTCAAATTTCAATCCTATAAAGCTGAGGAAACAGAGAATACGATACAAATTAAATATCTACTTTTGAGAGCTCCAATTAAATATCTTCGAAAGAATTGCTGTTATAAAATTTTTATAACGAATCCTTTTAACAAATGAATAAATGAATTACATTACTTTTTAATATAATGCAAACAACAATTACTTACTTGATTATCGACGTATATGTTAAGTCCACCAAAGAATTCGAGTGACTAGGATATTGAAACAAATAGAGTATGTGGAAGCTTGTGGCTAAATCCACTAATTGTGTTATGAAAAATAAGTCACATACTATGAAAAGACTAATAATGATGACCCACATCACTGTTTTTAACAGCGTATTTTTAAATAATTTGCGATAATTATTTGGTAGACCCAAACTTTTTAAAGTTTCTTCTAATAATTCCATTCTTTGAATCACAATCTTGTACTTCTTGTTGGGTATAAAAGAGAATTCAGTGTATTAATAATTTAATAGTAAATAATAAATTAATTCTGAGGATTTACTAACCTTGTAATAATATCGGCCAATAAGAATACAGCATGCCAGAACAAAGAAATTGACATATTTGAGAGATAGAAAGATGATCGACCTGATATCGTTTTTATCGGGAATTTTGCTAATTGGATCACGATAATAAGCGTAGCAATATGCACTAATATTTAAAAAAACGTAGAAAAATGATAGCACAGTGCGAGGTTTACCAAAGGGATACTCGATTACACTCAGTCCAGTTAACCAATTTAAAATGATAATTGGAAATAATGCCTGGTGAAGTGTTTTTGGTTGCCATTTCATTATTTAGAAGAGAATGGCAAACGCGATTTTTTATTTGTTTTGCTTATTATAAAAGTTCGATGTTATACTGTTTCGATTAATAAAGACTATATTTCTCTACTATTTATTCAAAAGTGTATTGATGGCACGTACAATGTCCTTACGTTCACTGTAAAATAGATCTAAATTTAAATAGATACGCACGCGCCTGGAAAGTAGGTTTATTCAATTAATCCCCACCTTTCAATATTCTTTTCGTCCAAAATGATTTACCTTTATTTATATTCACAATGATTCACTTATTTATTTTTATCTGTATTTTGTAGCAATATTATGAGACATGTTCCCACTTTTTTTATAAACTGAAACAATTGTATTATACTCATTTTAACTTATTTCTTTTGTATATATATATATATATATATGATGTATAAAGTCGTTAAATAATATAAAATTCTTACCCCTCGAAAAAAAGTGTAGTCTGAAGTCGAGAATCCACACACAGTGAAAATCAAAGGTCGTTGTGTTAGTTGTAAAGTAAACTGTTCAATCTGGTAAATTAGAACAAAATTAAACCATTATTTTAATATAAATTCGAGACTTCCAATATGAAAAAAATTCTCTAACCTCTTGTTTCAATTCTTCATTCTGAATTGCATTTTTTATTTCGTAAAGAATATCTCTCGTGTTGCGTGACTGCATATGCAAAATAAAAAAATATAACAGATTAAAAAGGATTAAAAAGCATTGAAAGCTTCCTACTGGTTTGAATATAAATTTATAAATGAATTGCAATCCGAAACTTTCGCCAGAGATGATAACTTTAAGATTTAAAAATGTTTAAACTATTTACAAATTAAAATTGCTTACCTTGAAGCTTACTTTGGCACAAATAAAATTAACTTTCAGAAATCTGTAAGTGTAAACAGCACACCATACTGCAGCACCTATTATAGGCCTAGTGCTACTACTATATTCGTTACTATTAGGATCAAAAAAAATAATATAAGTGAGAAACGCATAGAAAAATGATGTAATAGTAATAAGACATGATCCTATTAACATAGTCATTTGATTTCGGTAAATTTCATTTACTTGGAAGGATATATTTGTCAGATCCATATGAAAATATCTATAACAAAAGCAATGAATTAGAAATATGATAAACTAATCAGAACAAATTATTTTTGATGATTTACCTGATCAGTATCATCAATGCCTTATTTTGATGTTCTCCGTCATTCAAAATGTTGCTTTGTTTTGTTGACGTGACTAATGGGTTTATTGGACTATGTTTTCGATATAATTCATCGACAATTATTGGTTTTGGGCCCAATAACAAGATTCTTTTTAGAAGAAAATTAATACTGTCAAATTTCAGTCCTATAGAGCTGAGGAAAAAATACATAAATTAAAATAAATTTAAATTAAATGTTTCCTTTTATGGGTTTAGATCAAATTTTCTCAAATGAATAATTTTAAGAAAGGAAACAATCAATTGAATAACTTTTTAATGTAGTAAATAAAACTTTTACTTACTGTACTATTGACGTAAACGTTAAATCTACCACAGAAGTAAGCTGTACAGAATATTGAAACACATAAGAGGTGTGCAAGGTTTTTACCAAATCAAATATTTCTAGAAAGACAAATATATCACTTGATATAGAAACGAAAACGATGATGATCCACATGCCGATTTTTAGTAACAAATCCCTAAATACTTGGCCATATTTATTTGGGAGGCCCAAACTTTCTAAAGCTCCATTTAATATCTCCAACCTTTGAATTAAAATCTTGTACTCCTTTTTGCGTAAAAATAGAAAAAGCAGAATATATTAATGATTCAAATTTTCAGTTGATTTCTGAGGATTTACTAACCTTGTAATTATACCAATTAAAAAGAATGCAGCATGTTGAAATAAAGAAATTTGAATATTGGAAAATTTGGAACATAGCCTTTCTGATTTTGTTTTTATCAGACAATCCTCTTGTCGGGACATAAGAAAGAGCGTAGCAATATGCACTAGTAGTTAAAAGAATATATAAAACTGATAACACAAATCGCGGTTTACCCAAAGGATATTCAAACAAACTAAGTCCACAAAGCCAATTTAGTGTTGTAATTGGAAGAAATGCACCTCGTAAAGTTTTTGGTTGCCACATTTCATAATTTTTAAATTCAAATTTATCCTAACGTGTGCTTTGACAAAGTCGGTAGTATGTTATATGTTATGCTGAATTTTATTATTTCCAGTTTTTTTGACAGGCGCAGAAAGAAATCCTTACCACTAATGTAATATAATTCAAACACGCACGGGTCATAAAATGAATATCATTAACATAAGTACATAATGTCTTTTGCTTGAATTTTTAATTTTGTTTTTATGTTCTTCAATTCATAGAGAATTTCTCTAATTTTTTGTGAGTGCATATAACAGAAGAAAAGTAAATATATGTCTCTGAACTGACTCTTGCACAAGAAAAGTTAATATTGAAAAACCATAATCCAGAATTAAAGATGCGAAAAATATTTTATCGTTTAAAGTTTGTTTACGAAAATAAAGATGGGAAAATAAATTATACAAAGGCCTGTTATAATTGTAAAATGTGCTCCCAATGATTAATTGTTATATATATGCGAATATAATTGCAAAATTGAATTAGTTTTTCACCTACGTAGGAAGTTGATGCTCTTAAATTGAATTTCTATGTTGTTGTATATAATAAAACAAAAGTAATTACTCTAATGTGATAGTAAAATTCAATCTATAAGCATCTTTTACTTATTTCAGGTATTTTTAATTCAACTATGTATATAAAAGAGAGTTTTTTGATTCTATTCTGTGATTCTGTGTTTCTATATAAAGAAACTTCATTCACATCAGTTATTTATTTATTGATAATGAGATACTGATACCTTTATTCAATATTTAAAATGTTTCAAGCTTTCTAAATATTTTTCCACTATCGTTTTGATTTCGGAAAACTATAGTTTTCTACTTTTTTTCTATTCTAATATTATATTATTAATGATTTGAAAGAAAAGAAAAAATAAGTTTCATCTTATTTGTTGATTTAGGGATTATAATAAATAGAAGATGGTGTTTTTAATATAATTGTTTGTATTATAAAATATTTCTTATCAAAAAATCATAAATTGAATTATACAATGTGCATAATTGCATTTGTATACAATGTATCTACAGAAATACTCTATCGCAATTTGTAGTCTTTTTGAATAATTTAATCGCTTATATCTGGGCTGAATTGGATCAATATAACTAGGTATGTCGTCACTGTACCTATGAACTGAAAAATAATTTATTAATCATTTGGTAATATTTTCATAATACAGTAAATAACAAAGCAACTATTTACAGCATTTTAATGCTTTCGGGTCAAAATTATCAAAATTATAATTATTATTATTTACTGTTACGCCAGGCGTCATACAGTTAGAATAAAATGTAATTATTAGATACTTGCCCTTTGCACAAATGTGTAGTCTAAATTCATAAATCCACATACGTTAAATTTCAAGGGTCGTTGAATTAGTTGTAATGAAAATTGATCAATCTGATAATTATTAAAAAAATCAATCATTAAGATATTCTTTATTCAAAGAAAATTACTGTATTGCTTTGATTTTTACCTCTTCTTTTAATTCTTCATCTTCATGTAAATTCTTCAGTTCATACAGTATGTCATTAGATTTTCGTTCCTATATTTGAAAAAAGAAACATAAATTCAACATTTTATTCAGATACCTATAATTTTTTTAATTTCATTTAACTAAATTATATATTATATTAAAAATATTTACCTCTAGGATGACTTTTGCACAAATGGAAGCAATATTAAGAAGTTTATAAGCATATACAGAACACCATATGAGTACTGTGATTATAGGCTTAAATTTAATTTGGAATGATTTACTAGAAATGAAAACAGTAATAAATAAATTATATAAAAGGCCTGTTATTATAATAAAATGGGCTCCCATGCCCATCAGTAGTTGCTTTTCGTAAATTCTGTTTATTTCCCAGGATATTTCTGATAATTCCATGTGAAGTTGCCTGTGAAAAATATGAATTAACATTTTAGAATTCTATTTATGGTATTTTAAGAGATTTCATGGGATTGTAAAAGTTTTCATGGAGTTTTTAATGATTTAAAGTGATATTGCGAGAAAATTTTGAAAACTATCAATAGTATTCTAGTTTTAGTAGCCAAAATACTATATTTATAAGTTTTGTTATTAAAAGCGCGCAAATTTTCAATATTTCATTTCAAGTTTAAATTGTTAAGTTTTAAAAACTAGTATTTGAGAATCTGGCCAGGAATTCTTTTGGATAAACATTTAATTTAAAAGCCCTTACATGTACTAAATTGTATAGATAGCAAAAAATAGTATTAATTACTTACCGAATTAGTATTAATGATTGTCTTTCTAAATGTTTCGACCTTAAGCTACTGCTATTTTCAGTTGATAAAACTAGAGCACTTACTCTGCTGTATTTTGGGTACAATTCTTTAACCATTTTTGGCTCTGGATATTTTTCCAAGTGTCTTTTCAGAAGTAAATTAATATTCTCAAATCTCACTCCTAGACAGCTGTATTTAAAAACAGAGTAAATAACTTTCTTTAGTAAAGATTTTCTTACTAGTTTTACTGGAAATAATTAAGTTTATGTTCTTAAAACAAAATTCACTTACTGCACAATCGACCCAAAGGTGAACTCAACCACAGAATTGACATGAAGTGGAGTATGATATATGTACAGAATGTGGAAACACGTGAGCCAATCGGTTTCTGATGTTAAAGCATATGCATCATTAAATAGAAGAACTGCAATTACCATAATCCAAATAGTTGCCTTTAGTATGGAATTAATTAAACTTTTGCGATAGTTATTTGGAAGACCCAAACGTTCCAAAGCCATATCCAATTGTTCCAATCTTTGAAAGCTAGTCTTAAACACCTTAAAAAAGTAAATGTTTAAAGAGATTTTGAAGAATTTAAAAAAGAAATTGTAAGGAATTTTATTTAAAAATTTTTTAAATCTATTAAAATTAGAATATGAATGAATGATGAATACTAACCTTATAGTAGTACCAACCAATGATAATTGAAGCTACTGATATAATAATATTGACACATAGAATCATTAAAAAAATAATTCTGCCAATTTTTGTTATTTCCTTATCCAAACCAAGGATTTGTTTAGAATGAAAAACGAGAAACCAGTAAAAAAAATTAATTGACAAAATGTAGATAAAAGTAATCACAGGTTGCGGTTTTCCCAACGGATACTCAATTATACTAAGTCCCGTAATCCAATTTAATATCATAATTGGTAATATTGAATCGTGTATATTTTTTGGGACCCAATTCATAATGTCGAAGGGATAATTAAACTTTTTTTTTGGCTTAGACCTCATGAACATCGTCACTATTCCGTGCTCATAATTCACTATCAGATCTAGCTACTTCGAAGTTCATAATCTATTGAAAGCACCCTTTTTGTCAGGCGCAGTAGAGACCTCCTTTTTAATGCCCAATTACGCAGGACCCTATTATAGTATTAATTATCATACCATTAAATAAAAGTACCGTTCAGGAAATTGGAAGGGGGACTTATGTTAATTATGCACGAACCATCATATTTTTTACTTATTGAAAATTGATTTATTCGGTATATTGTTGTCATTATAATCGCATCAAATTTAACAATTATTTTGTTTCAATGTGAAATTTTTAATTGAAATTATTATCACAAACTTGCTGTGCTTCTATATAGATCTAAGAAGTTATTTTTTAGTCCTAATTCATTTGAATAACTATAAAAGGAAGTAGCTGAGGATCATTCCTAGAAACTGTAAAATTAATTAGCTTTTTATATGCACGAAGGGACTTTTATAGTTATTTTATTTATAATATTTACACACCCCAAAAGTAACATAGAATTTTCCAGGACTCTTGAAGATTAAGATATTTTTGTCAGAATTTTTCAGTCATATTTGCAAGACGATAACCAAGTAGGTCAAAATTAATCCTAGGAACTAAAAATAAATCAATAAATTATCTTTAAAATATGAAAAAATGTAGTTTAAATTTGCATATAGGTTTAATTTTTTAATCAATATATCAAACCTCGAAGACGAAACTGTAATTCAGGGTAAAAAATCCACAAAGTGAGAAGTAGACTGGGTTTTGCAGGAGTTGCAGGGAAAGTTGTTTATTCTGTTATAAATAAATCCATTAAATCGATTAAAATATATTAATTGAAAACTGCATTGGATTAAAAATTATCAATAATTTTTACCTCTTCAACTAGTTCGTTATCTCCATCTGCATCTTTCTGATTAAACATTATTTCTCCAATAGATTCTGCCTGATCATGAAGTAAAAAATATTAGCTTTATACAGTTAAAAATAAAATTAATTGAAACTATTGTAAAATTTAATAATTACCTCATTGCTCATTTCTGAGCAAACACCATTAGTATCCAAAAGTCTGAAAAGGCAAATAATTCCTCGTGCAATTCCCTTCAAAATTATAGACATTCTAACTCTCTTGATAACGCCTTCTAACTTGAAAATTGCCTCAAACGAATTTAAACAAACCATGATTATGTCCAAAAAGATTGCCGCTGTTGAAAGCGAAATCTGAATTTCATATGCATTGTTTAGTTCTCGAGATATCTTTAAAAGCTCCAGATGAAGATGCCTAAACACGAATTTTTTATATTAAAAAATGTATTAAATTTGCTAATATTTCTTAACATTAGCCGAAAAATGTTGTCAGTTTACAGGCAGAATGCACATCTTTTACTTACTTAATGAATCCTAAGAGTTTTTTCTTCTTACCGGCTGGCACGTTATTGAAATCATCAGTCATTACTGAAATGTTGCTCACATTATGCTCTATATTGTTAGATTTAGAGAGCATACAGTCTTGCAAGAGGCCGTTAATTTTTTTAAATCTTGTTACAAGGCAGCTAAAAAATATATGGAGATCTTGAAACATTTCAAATTGAACTCGTATATATAATTTTAAAATATTTTTAATTTTTAATATATTATCTTTTATTGGCAATACCATGATTCACTTGAAAAGAGATTATAATAATTAAAATATAATTCAATTAAAATTACTTATTACCTGAAAACCGTAGAGAATGTAATGTCGGCAATAAAATTGAGAATAAGCGGGAGATGATTAAGAAGAGATTTGTACATTCTTGTTAAGAGAGGATTAGTTTGAAAAAAGATGTCGACTGTGAGATAAAGACTGACCAAAACAATCAAAACTGTTACTTTGATTAATCCTCGAAAAAATAGTGCTGTATAATCTCTTGGGACTTTTAGCCATTCAAAGGTTTCGTCAATCAAGCCCAGTCTTTTCAATGATAGCGAGAGTGTCTTTAAAAAATCAAAATCAAAGTGTAGAATAATATTTTAATTAAAATTGCTATATAGCAAAGATAGTTTAACTATAGTAAAATGAAAACGAACATTACGGTAATACCAGCCAACAGTAATTGAACTTGCAGCAGCAATTGTGTTCATATAAGCGGAGAATTGTGCAATTTTAGGATTGTCTTTTGATGTAAAATCGTAGTCTTTCAACTGATATCCTAGGTAAACGGGTCCCGTTAAGTAGCATATAAGTGCAAATGTCATATAAATAAAACTGACAATAGAAGGTACATTTTTAATAGGATATTCAACTGGCCCTACTCCTGCAAACCAGTTTAATATAAAAACTGGTGTCATAGCAGATTTTAAATTTGATGGAGACCATCTTCTCTTCTGAATCACCCAATTTTGATCGTACATTTTAAATCATGAAAAAATTTGTTTACCGGTTAACTTCAAGCACTTTTAACGGAATGAAATCTTTTCACTTTTACCTTCATTATTATAAAGCCATTTGCTTCATTGATTTTTTTATACTGCTATTTCTAATACATGTCTTTTAAAACTACACGTATTCATTTTTTACAGCAATTACGCGTCGTATAACAAGAAAAGCACTTTGCTTTTCATAATCTCACTTGCTTTAATCTTTGTGAAAAGATTGCAATTTGATTAACAAAAATGTAAAGAAAAAAGTGATTAATCTTTATACGGCCAAAATATGTGTCATCCTGTAAAATTTGATTCTGATTCAAAAAAAAATATACCACTCGATTTTTTTTATCTCATACGTGATTTATTATAAAATAGCTGTGAATTTGTGAACGTGTGAAATCAGATACAAAATATATATAGGTCGCAGATTCTACTTTACGATCATATACTCTATTTTTTTTCACTGTGATGCCTAAATATTTCACGATATAAACATATACTCGAATACGCTTATTTGATCAATGGTAAACAAATGGAAAAAAGCGAATTTTAAGCAAGTGCATTTATTTGTATAAAACAGTTATACTTTCCATCGATTTTCTGGTTTCATAATTTACAAAAATAAAAAGAGAGGTTCTAATTATTCCACAACAATCTTCAAAATCTCTTAAAATTAGTTGAAATCTCGTAAATCTTACAAAAAATTATTTATAAAACTAGAGAATTGAAAAACCAATGAAAACGCAGAAATAATTTCAATGTGCACATTACGTAGATTATACCTATATTATAGTTTAAAACATCTTTGTTAAACTTGCATCTTGTGCTATTTGTATTATAAAAAAAAAATCAGCAGATGTGACGACTTTTCAACAGTTATAAAAAGATATCTTCTCATCTGGCTTATAATCCTAACTAAAATTTTTATATTAAACGTTCTTCCAACTTTAATTTTTAGGGGTTTCCTATTCCATTTGTAACAGTATCAACAAATACGTGATGATAGTTCCTAGAAACTAAATAGTAAGATGGCAAAATTAAGACAGAATAAATTAATAAATTATTTGCAACTTCACTTTGTTTTTTTGATGCTTGGAAAATATCTTTATATACCTACACTGAAAACAAAGCTGAAACCCAAAGTGCTTAATCCACATGTTGTAAAAGTGACAGGTCGCAGAGCTATTTGTTGATAAAATTGGTCAATCTAGAAAATTATAATAAGCAGTTGTAAAAAATATTAAATGTTACAAGAAAATGTACATACATATTTAATTTGAGGAATGTTTAAATAGTTCTTACCTCTTTTATAATTTTGTAGTTTTTGGGTAATAGTTTCATATCCAAAAGAATCTCTCCAGTTTTATATGCCTTAAAATCAAACACATTCGATTGAATTATCTCATATTATGTAACTATACATTTCTAGATCCACTTACCTGATTACAGGTTAATGAACAAGCAATGTTGACGCACAAAAATCTCGAAAAAAAAATAATCGACCATCCGATTATACTTAATAACGATGAATATTTAAATTTTGATGAAGGAGCTAGACTTGCTGTTATTAGATTGTAGACAGATATTGTTATACCTAAAAAATTCGAAGTCATTTGAAAAGTCAAATGTGGTCCATAAATTTGATTTATTTCTCGTGATTGTTTACAAAGTTCTAAGTGAATTAGTCTGGAAATTTGTAAGATGTAGTCATAAAGTATAAGTAAATCTCGAGATTAAATTGTTGTCATTTGAAAAATGTTTATAATTACTCACTTTAAGAGTTCTACCACATTTTCATTTCTAGTCGAGTGCGAAGAATCGTGGTGAGTCGTAATTTGGAAATCCATAGCTAGGTAATGCATTGGAGATTTATCAAAAAGAGATAGTTTTAAAGATCCATAAACGCTTTTTCGTAAAAGTTGGTTAACTTTTCTGAATCTTGTTTCTAGGCAACTATATTTTTAAATTTATAATTAAGATTTCCTTTTAAAAATCATAAAAAATCTGGCAATCGCACTATTAATAATTTAGTGTTATTAGTTAAGAATAAAGTTTGAGAGTACATACTGGAGAGAAATTACGAAAGAAAGGTCGACTATAGAAGTTGCAAAAATTGGCCAATAAAGAAGTCCCATACACATGATGCTTTTTGACAAATTTGACATGTTTCTCAAATTTAAATACACGCTTTGAATATACACATAACAGATTACTGTAAAAACTACTATTGCGCTGCCCAAAATTTGCTTGAAGCTTCTATAATAATTCTTTCTTATTCCAAAACATTTAAAGGCTTCGTCCATCCGTTCCAGGTTTCGAATAAAGTGTTGCATTTTCTTAAAATGGTAAAAATTTCATACTTACAAATTTCAGAGTAATGAAATACACACCATGCATGAATAGAAAACGTACCTTGCGACAAAGCCAACCGATAATTATGAAAGATGAAACATGAAATGTAGAAAAGTACCTCCCCATAGCGTATAGTTTTTGGGATTGAGCGTAATGATTATCCTTCAAAAGGCATGGTAAATTTTCATAATAATAAGTATCCATGCAGAAACAATATGCGATTAGCACTATAATAATGATAAATAATTTATGTCTTGAATTTCCAACTGGAAAATCAACTAAACCATATCCTAGCATCCAATTGAGTACCAAAATCGGATACATTGATTCTCTAATGTTTTTTGGATACCACCTCATATTAACTCGTTGAAAAATTTTACTCCTTGTACTCGAGATTATAAATGAACAATGACAACATTTATGATGCCTTCATATTAATTTAATTGCGTGCACACCATTTATTTTATCTCAGCTTTTTATCATAAAAATGCAATGACTAAATTCGCTGTTGAAGCCTTTATTTATTCAAGTTTGAAAATGCATCATAGTCTCACCTATGTTTTCTACTTTTATCATTCCTTTTGTTTTGTCATTTTTTATACAATTTTTTCATTTTACCCCTTGTTACTAATAAATGATATAATGAATGTTTAATTCACTCTTCTTACGACAATGGATGTTTTACGAATTTGAGTTTCTTCATCTCATTTGTATTAATATAACCAAATAGGTCGTCACTTCTCCCAAAAACTGAATAAATATAACATCAATTTATTCTTAAAGGATTTTTTAATTGAAGATTTATTAATTTGAAGATTATTGCTTACTTGGATAACAAATATTTTACCCAAACTTTTAAATCCATGTATAGTAATAAGCGATGGATATTGAGTCAATTGTAAAGTAAATTGTTCCATCTGTAAATGAAAAAAAATGTTAATTTACCCACAATATTTTTTCTATACCATTTTTACTTCTTTTTACGATTCGAACTTTTTACCTCTTCTACCAATTCAGTATCCTTCTTTGTTTGTTTTAGTTCTAAGACAGTGTCTCCAGTTTTACGTACCTAGGCAGAAAATCGAATCAGTTTAATAAAATAATTAATTATAATAGTGTACCTTACCTCAGCACAAATTATTTCAGCAGCAATATTGAGGTGAAAGAATCTTAGAAAGTATATCGTACCCCACAATGTTAGGGCTATCATATTTTTAATTTTATTAGCTTCAAAACTCGATGCTGTTAAATTGAGTGCATTATTCCGAAAATAGAAAAGAAATGCTGTTATGGATACGAAATTTGTTGCCATTTCCATTGTGATCTGAGTTTCATAAATTTGATTGATTTCTTTAGTTGTTTCGCTCAGTTCCAGATGAAGATGTCTGAAAATTTTGTATAATATATGCATGATATAATTTTCAATATAATTTTCTATGCACTTTGTAACTTAGAAATACAAAATTTATGTTCTGGATAAGTAAAATTTAAAAAAAATTTCCCTGAAACTGCATTACTTACTTAAGCAGTTCTATGAAGCTAATCTTTTTAATTGCTGGATAAATATCATATGGCTTCGCAATAGTTTTTATTCTTTTACTTTTATTGACAATCTTAAACAGCGTGTTTAGCTTTAAATTTTTCCACAAAAGGGAGTTTATCTTCTTGAATCTTGAACCTAAACAACTGAAATTTTATTTTCATAATTTAAATATTAAACATCATGAGACTTAATATTCATCTTTCATATAGGTAATTGTTTATAATCACCTTAGAGTAGATATGAATGTGATATCAACTACAGTATTTGTGTGAATAGGCCATTGGTAGCATAAAGTGCAACACATACTTTTTATTAAACCCATTTCCGGTAAATGCACGTACACATCCGCAAAATATACACTGCACATTAGAGTTAACCAGATTATCGACATGATTAAACTTTTTACAAAAATCGTTCGATATTTTCTTTCCATTCCTAAAGATTCGAAAGCTTCGTCCATTAATTCGATTCTTTGCATACACAATTGCATTCTCTTGGGAAAAAATGAGAAACAAAATTTAAACATTCTTTTTTAGAAAAAGTAACAGATGAATTAAAAATCCAAATAGTACGAAAGCGAACATACCTCTCGAAAATACCATCCAATAATTAATGAAAGTGAAGCAGTAAGTGTATTAAAATACCTAAGCATGGTGAATACCAAAACATCTAAATTTGCTGCATCTGCATTTGCACATGAGTTTAATTGAAAGATGGCACTAGTAAGCCATAAACTAATCACAATTAGCAATACAAAAATGAAACCGACATTTTTTCTAGAGTTACCTACTGGATATTTAACTGTCCCTAATCCCGTCAACCAATTTAGAATAAAAATCGGAATTAGTGCTTGCTTTAAATTTTTCGGAGGCCACATCATATTAAAAAAAAATATATTTACTTATAATGTGCTTTATTTGCAACTAAAATTCTTTTTGTGTAGTATTTCCTCTTTTCATCAAATTTTTAATATTTTAATAGTACATGAAAATGCATAGTTTTATTTTATCTAAAACATGTATCAAAAGATTTTTTTATGTCTAATGAAAAAAAAATTATTATTGTGCCAATAAAGCTGAGTAAGCAAACATATTTAGGAAATGAAACTGATGATTGGCTTTAGGAAATCTGAGGGATAATAAAATTGATGATGCTTATAATAATCTAGTGGTCCAATTCAGTTGTGAAATTTAAAGTATACTTTGAATATATATTCAACTTCATATTGTTGCAATCTTCAGTAATTTAATTTTTTATGTTCCATTCTAATTTATATGAATATCAAATCTTGCTCTCTAACATGCTCATTAAATAAAATATTAACAGATGTTTGCTTTCTGTCGATCGATAATTATTTATATTTTATATGGTTAGTCAGAATTAAGTATACATTTTATTCAAACGTGTGCTTTTATTCCAAATTTGAAATTATTTCTAATATTACAATAATTATAATTATATAAACACGTGAAAATTGTTCCAGAGATTTACAATGAGGTCAATTTCTCTACTTTCCTTCACTCATTTCTCGTAATTGAATGAGTATTACTAAGTAGGTTGTGATAGTTCCAACGAGCTATAAGAAAAATTTTTTTCTTTAACTATTATCTCTGTATTTAAATAAATCACCATTATTACCAACATATAAAATTAAAGTATAATATTACGAATAATATGTTGAAAGATACGTACATCTTGAATTAAAGTGTGATCCAGTGTGATAAAGTTAAAAGCAGTAAATTTCAAAGGATTTTGGATCAGTTGCAAAGTGAATTCTCGAATCTGAAATTTGTTTACATAAGAAGATAATTATTTATACACAACTTTAATTTTTGTAAATCTTTCTTACTTCTAAACGAAATTCTTGATTAGTTGCTGGTTCATGTAATTCGCAGATGATGCTTCCAGTTTTTCTGGCCTGCAAAATAAATTTTAAAATAATTGAATACTGGATAATATTTTATGAGAAATACATAATACAGCGAAATATTATTTAAAAATACCTCATAACTTGTCTTTTCGCAAATGTGATTAACTGCAAAAATTCTCAAACCATAGAATAAAACTGCGCTTATCGCTGCGATACTTGAATTGAACTTTATTACATTTTCAGCCTGTGAATATGTGTATACAGTAAAAGCAGTGTAAATCAAATAAATGATCAAAATCGGACCATATGTCATTGAAATCAATAACTGCAATCCAAAAATTCTGTTGATTTGTTTAGAGATTTTCACTAAATCCATGTGAGCTTTTCTGGGTATTTAAAGATCATACGTAAATTGCACATTATTTTTATAATTCGTGTAAACATTTTGTGTAGACTTACTTTGCGATTTTGATTATCTGAGTATCATCATTCGTTTTCTTTCCAAGTTTGTAAGATTCTCTTTCATTCATGCCAGTTTTAAAATTAATCACTTTCATGTATTGTGGATAAAAATAGGAGGTCCCTGACATAGCTCTCAATACGTCATTCAATTGTTTAAATTTTTGTCTCAAGCAACTGAATAATTGAAAATCATTGAAAAATTAAATTTTCAAGAGATTTCAAGACACTTTACTTTAAGTAATAATATAAAAATATTTTAAATAATTTCAAAATAATTAAAATAATTTTAAAGAATTACTCGGGATTCTAGGGGATTACAAAAAATTATATTACAAAAATAATATTACAAAAGTGAAAAAAAAATAGAGAAATTCACAAATTCTTTTAAAATGTCTTTAAAAATTTTGTTAGCTTATATAAATAAAAAATTCAAAAGAAACAAACTTTTTCCTTTTTTTTGGAAAGGGGGGAGGGTGGAGTGCTGTCAAAATTCCCTAGTTGGAAAGTATTATTAATTGCTAGACATTTTTGAACTAAATATATTTTATAAAATTATACATGGTGTAGCTGATGAAAGTGAAATCACCGATGAGTGTAATAGCTCTTGGATACATGAATTTCATTAAAAATATAAGCTTTATGCCGAAGATGCAAGTACGGCATATATACTCGGAAAAATTCGAGTTTACAGTTAACAAAATAATGACTATTGTTGCCGTAAATGCCATCAGAAAAATTTGTTTCTTATACATTTTAGCATAGTCGTCTGATATTTTCAATTTCCGTAATATTTCATCTACTTTTTCTATCTTTTTGATGACCATTCTCAATTCCTTCAAGTAAAAAAGTATATCTATGATGTACTACATATAAATTCAGTTGAAAACATGCTAATTATTAAAGCAATTTTAATAATGATGCGACATTGAATTTTAAAAGAAAAATACTACCAGTCTATAATTACAGATTTTCAGTAAAAACTTACCTTCCCACATTTCCAACCCATGAAAATTGTCTCAGCTACAATGATAAGATTTAGGTAAAAGAAAAATTTAGCAAAGATGCGTTCCGTGCTTTCCACTTCCTGTGTAGTACTATAGTAAACAGTTAAATACGTAAATAGATAGTATGTAACGGCGCAAGCTGATGAATATAAAAAACTAATTAATATATAAGTAGTGCCCAAAGGATATTCGATGATGCCTCCACATCCCATTAACCAATTGAGAGCTCTCATTGGCAACATAACATCGCCAATCGTTTTTATTTTATCCATATTGTTTTTGTTTATAGCTCTTTAGTTTTAGTTTTATTTTATTTTACTAAATACTGTTTTCTCTTCTATTATAACTCTTCTCAGTGGCACCAGTTATCAAGTACATAATTCTTAGTACTTTGATTTGCATTTTTCTAGTTCAGTTGAGACAATTATCGCATATTGCATGCATCCATTGAAAGTGGGACTGCATTATTATTATTGCATAATGTGATCCATTTTAATTATCTTCACCATCAATTGCACCAAAGATAGACATTTTATTAAAGTGAATTTCAATGTCTGATTGTCGCAAAAGCTTTTGAAGCTTGAAGGATTAATTAATGTTTTATTCCAAAAAGCTAATTTCTAGGATAAGATGAAAGATTTCGTAATAAAAAATTATTGATAAGATTACATGATGATAAGTTTATTATTATCAAATTATGTTATTATTTGATAGTCATATTTCGTAATTGTATGAGGATAATTAAATATGTTGCTACGCTTCCCACTGCCTGTAATCAAAGGACGAAAAAGTCTTTAAACAATACGTATTTGACAGATATATTTGATGAAAATTACATACTTATTGTTTTAGTAAGTTTATTATATATTATTTATATACCTTTTGAATAAAAGTATTATCGAGGTTAAAGAATCCATGAGCAGTAAATGTCAAAGGATTTTGAATCAATTGCATAGTGAATTCTCGAATCTAAAATGTATTATTGTTAATTCTAAATAATATATTTAGTATTTTATTATTTTATAAAAACTGTAAAGTGTATAACACGAACCTCTGCACGAAATTCTTTATTCGTTGCTGGTTCGTGCAATTCGTTAATAATACTTCCAGTTCTTCGAGCCTGAAAATAAGTTTTAATATAATCATTTTTGCCATTTTGAGAAATTAGTATAGTAACTTTTTTATTAATACCTCGTGACTTGTCTTTTCACAAATATAATTAACAATCCAAATTTTTATCCCAAAAAATATGAGAGTGGTACATATCTTGATAAGTCGATTATATTCATTTACTCCTGATGAAAGCATTATACACTCAGTATATGTAACATAAAAGTGAGAAATTATCGTAGTAATATCAACTATTAAAGACGTCAGCAAATGAAAACTGAAAATCTCGTTAATCAATCTGCAAAGTTTTACTAAATCTAAATGAACCTGTCTAGAAAAATATAATTAATTATTTGATTAACTATTTTTTGCTATTATTTACATATATTAGGTAAAATATGGAAGTTTAAGTTCTTACTTTGAGATTCTGATTATGTTTGTGTCGTCATTAGTTGGTTTAACAAGCTTAGCTTTATTTAGTCCAGTCTTAAAATAAATCAACTTCATGTACTGCGGTAAAAATTGAGAAGTATCTGACATTTTTTCTAATAAGTTATTCAACTGCTCAAATTTGTATTTTAAACACCTGAGAACATTGAGTAACAAAATATTTATGTAAATATTATAGCTTCCACACTTAATAATAGTAAATGCATTGATGAAATAGTACATATATGAATAGAAACTATACCATGTTATACCAACAAAATGGAAGACATTGAAATATTGAAGAATCAGTGAGTAATGATATCTTATCGAAAATACGAGCTTTATTTGCAGGCCACACGAGGTGCACTTATTGAGCACACTAATTTTCCAGTTTATTATTATCATTGTGACGTTGATGATAATAACAAATACCACAAGAAGCAATTGTCTCTTATAGATTTTATCATAGTTTCTCGAGATCCCCAATTTGTTTAAAAATTCATCTGCTTCCTTTACTTTTTGGATAAATAGTTTTAGTCTCTTAAAAAAAAAGAACATAAATTTTAATCATATACTGTAATATTACAGGATATTTTGTAAGACTTACAGAACTTTCAGTAAAATTAACTGATGTTTAAAATTTTTAATTTACTGTTACTTACACGTTTTTGAATCCAACTCATCATGATTATGGTAAGAACGGTGAAGATATTTACATACGCTGAAATGATAACTAAGACATTGCTATTAATACTATAATCCTCATTCAAATTTGTAAAAATTACGTGCTCGTTGTTGCGTACAGCTAGATACCATAGTGAACAAAAAGCTATTACATAAATTGATGAATATATATAACTAATTATCGTATGAGGATTGCCCAAAGGGTATTCGACGACACCACCACAACCAATTATTGAATTGGCAATTGTCATTGGAAACAAGGCATTGTCAATATTTTTCGACTTTCTTCTTTTGTTTACACTCATTGTGTTTTATTTTTATACTACTAAAATTGAAAAGTACAAAAAATTGAATTTTTATCAGATGAAACTTTAAAAAAAGCACATCATATCATAAAATAAAAGAATAAAATATTCAAATACGTCTAATTACCTTCGCCTCTTATTTTACTTTAGTATTTCATTATAACGAAATTTTGATGTGATGCTATACTTGACGCTTTATGTGATATAATGAATGCACTCATATAGTACTTGTAACAATAAATAAACAATTATATGCACTTAAAAGCAAAGCAATGTATGCAATTGTTTAGTGTTATTGCTATCTTTGGATGAGATTGACAACTCGATATATTTATATTTTTAAAGGAAGACATTATGCTTTTTTCTCATTTCGAGATCGAAAATTTGATATAATATATGTTGGAAGGGGGGAGGGAATAATTAATAATAAAATAATAAAAAACTTTGGATTCTTTCCTTGTAATCACTTAAATCTTATCTTTTAAATTCTTTAATCCTATATAAGATATAATTTAAAATCTCTTGAAATTTGTGTAGTTTCGATACAATCGCATCCTTTCTTTCACAGAAAAAAACAAGGTCTGAAACTGTTTACAGTTTAAGTTAATTTTTAGTCTTGTTTTAACATACTAAGAAGTTTTGTTTTTTCTGTGTTTGCAATAGGAAAAGTGAGAAATAATGTGTAATAATTATGATGTATTAATACATCTTAATTAGTAAATTATTCTTAAAACAAACACAATATTCATTGAAGATGGACTCATACGAAAACGATTCAGAAATTTCTTGTGCTTTTAGCATATTTATTCATAATTCTTGTGCATATAATTTATGCAATTGGCGTAGTCAATGTATTATTGCTTTCGGCATGTTTTCTTTTTGGATTTATTTGAACCGCAATGATCAAGTAGGTTATAATCGTCCCTAAAAACTATTAGAAAAAATTATTACATACACATGTTATGAATTCGTATATGTCAAAATTCCGTTACTTACTTTGGACACAAAACTGTAGTTCAGAGAAGTTAATCCATACATGGTAAAGTTCAAGGGCAATTGTGCTAGTTGCAGAGAAAATTGTTCAATCTGATAAATAACAAATAAAATTTATTACGCATAATAATCTTAATAATTTTATGTTTGCGCGGTTTATTCGCAGCATGAATTTTAGTTTCTTGTATAGAATGCTACAACTACCTCTTTCCTTAATTCAGCATCTTGATTAGTTCTGTTTACGCAGAAAATAAGTTCTTCAGCTTTCTGTGCCTGTAAGTTGAAATATAATAAATAAATTGATATTGCAATTCGATTAATATATATTTATAAATATTACACAATATACTCTAGTTTTTTACCTCAGCAGCGACTTTTGCGCATACACCATTCACGTACAAGACTCTTAAAGTGTGTAATATGCACCACCACATTAACTTTATAATTAACAAAATTTTTTTGTCGCTGTTTTCTTCGGAATTATTAATAAATATCAAATTGTACAGATCATAGGAATTAGAAATTACCACTGTAATAACTGACACCATTGACATTGCTATTTGCGGTCCGTATACTTTTTCCACTTCCCAGGCAATTTTCGAGAGCTCCAAATGTTGATGTCTAATAGATCAATAATTTAATATATTATAGCCATAATAGATCGTTTTAAATTTATTCCAAGATACTTTGAATACTTACTTAATTAATTGAATCATATCTCTTGATTTCTCTGTAGTATTAAAGTTAAACTGAGCAGGCAGAATTAATATTTTTTTCTTAAGTTGCGTTCGATTTACATAAAGTTTTTTCAGAATCAAATTTTTATTGGCACTGTTTTCCAAAAGGACGTTTATATTTTGGAATGAATATCCTATAGTACTGTAGAAAATAAATTTTTGAATTCATTCTACTAAAAGCTTATTTAATACTTTAGAATAGTGTTTCTTTACATAATATTTTATTATGATTATAATAATTTGTATAATTGGAATAATACATACGTGACCATTGTTCCAAAACTTAAATCGATAATGAGATTCAATACAATTGGTGAGTCAATGAAATAAGAACAATATATACTGTGTTTCAGGTCATTTTCTTTGTGGAGGAGAACAATATCCATGACAATCGCAAAGGACATTCCGGATAACGCTACTATTAGGGTAAGTACTAAACGCACAAAAATCTTATCATGATGATTTTCTAACCCAAAGTGGCTTTGAGAAATTTGTAATAACTCTATTCTTTGAATGCAGAGTTGCAACACCTAAATTTTGAAATACACCAAATTTTGAAACTTTTTAAACAATTTCAAAGAATTTAGAGAGATTTCATGAGATATTACGAAATTTATTGAGGTTTTAAAGATATTAAAGGATTTCACGACATTTCAAGAAAAACTTTTAAATAGAAAAAAAACGTACCTTTTGAGAATTCCAGTTAATAATTACGCAAATGAATGCAATGATTCCATTATAAAATGGAAGAATATCGACAATAGTGTGACCTTTATTGTGAGAAGTTTCACATGAGTGAATTTCGTCTGAGAAAATTCCATTTAACTGTGTTAAGTAATGATACACAATAATCATAATCGCTAGATAAATTAAACTCAGTACGGGTCTTGGATGTCCAATTGGAATTTCCACTGTATGTAATCCGGAGATCCAATTTACAACGGAAACTGGAAATAAGGCATCTTTCAGTTTTTTCGGACGCCAATTTATAAAATCCAGAATTTTCATGATTCTTTATTTATCTTTCTACTACGATGGCTACTCTCGTTATTATAACTAAATGAATATTTCTTATAATGCAGTTTATGTGTAATACTTTCACGTATCTTTTCTATACTTATCAAATCGTGCTATATTTTTTATCAAATCTAGAACATAAAAAACCATTTAGAGAAAAGTATTGACAGAAAAAAATAATTAGTGTTTTATTTATTATTGTTTAGGAGCTGATAAATTTATTATTATTTAGGAAAATCGATAGGTCTCTGCAAAATTTATGCGAGTTAAGTTGAGGTCATGATTTTTCAAGCTAAGCTGAATTGGCTCCTAAACACGAAACTTGATTTTTAACTAAAGAAAAACGGATAAAGAACAATAATTTAATCATATTTGACGGAATTAATAAGCAAACACTCATATGTTTTATGTTATATGGTATATTGTTTTATTGTAGAGAAAAGACGTATGTGCGAAGAAAATACATGTAAAGTAACATATTTTACATGAAATCACATAAGAAATCACCAATAGCAAAAATTAACTTTTACAAGAAGGGGAAGTCATTATTTGAGTCTTAATCCGGAACTGTAGTTTTTTTCTGATTATTCAAAACGTATTTCATCGATTCAGAATTTTATTAGCTATAATTGTCTCTGCTTGCACAACAATTACCAAATATGATGCGATGGTGGCAAGAAACTATAAAATTAATTATATATAGAATTTTTTCATGTTAATATTTTTACGAATTCAAACCTGAAATTCTTTGTATATATGTGTTACCTTCCTAGTAAAAGTATGATCTAGCCTTACGTATCCACAGGCTGTAAATCGAAACTCATTGTGGTATAATTGCAATGTGAATTTCTCAATCTGAAACAACATTAGAAGAAACAGTTAAATTTCACATTATATTATTTTTCTCAATTTGAAACTTTTAGATACCATGAAACGAAAATCCTTGTTACTTTTCATATCATGTAAATCATGTATTATTTGAGCGGTTCTGTGAATCTGAAAGCATATTTCAACGTAAAGTATATAGTTTTTAATGTATACAGCACATAAGCACAGTATTCTTTTAAAAGAAGGGGAATGAAATTAATAAGGCACCTCGTTTGTTGTATTTTCGCATAGGTAATTAATCATCAATACTTTAACAAAGTGAAAAACTAGCAGAGAACAATGTGGGATGATTATTTCTAATTTCTCTCGATCGTAATCTTGAATGATGTTGTAGCAGCTGTAGATGACAATGGCACCAGAGTACATAATTGATATAAACACAGGAGCGCCAAATATATTGTTTATACATCTACAGATTTCCACTAAATCCATGTGAATTTCACTATAATTATGAAAGTCAATTCAATATTTTATGAATATAAATTAAGTTTTTTCTCTTATTGCGTATGAAATGACTTTTGAGTCAATCTATACATAGTTACAACATCATTTTTACCAAATTTCCTTAATTAATTTTGGGTCTTCAATTGTTTCTCTTCCGGCCTGCAAAGTGTCTATTTTCTTAAGATCCATGTAATTATAGAAAAATTTTAAATACTGAGGCCTGAGTACAGTGCTCCCTGTTAACTTTTGGAGATAAGCGTTCAACTTTTTGAATTTTCGTCTTATATGGCTATTAAAATGCATAATACTTTAAAGTGATTTACTTGCCGCAAAATTGATTAATGAATTGCTTTCTTTTCATTAATGAAATTACCTCGCCAAAGTCAGAAAAGTAATCTCAAACATGAGCGGAAGAATTTGCAAATACGAAACCGTCAAAAATAGCACAATTTTGAGAATACGACTTTTTTCATAATAGGCATTTATCCCGGTTGTATACAGAAGTAATATTGCCATTAGTGCGATGTAGATAATCTGACTTATGAACGTTACAAAATAGTCGTTTGGTATTTTCAATTTTTCGATTCTTTTGTTCATTTCTTCTATTCTCTTCTTGCAAATATTTATGACCTAAAACACAAATTTAATCATGCATTTTTGCATTGATGAGCAATAAATTTGTAATTACCTTCATTCGAGCCCAGCTCATTATTGCCGAGTATAAACCAAGAACCCACAGACCGTAAAAAATACAATTATGAAGAGTTTGATTGATTTTTCCAAAGTTTACAATTTCATTGACATATATTTTACGAAGAATCATTAAAATTGAAAAAGTTGATAGGCAGGCTATTGAATATAGGATACTTATCACGCTTTTTTGATGACCTTTAGGATATTCAATCACACCAGAGCCAATTATCCAATTGATGATTGATATCGGAAACATAGCATCATAAATACTTTCTGGTTTCCAGATTTTGCTTTTACTTTTTTTAAGTTTTCTTGATTTTCGCAAATCCATTGCAATTCCTTATAATTTTATTTTATTTTATCCGTTTCTTTAAATGCACCGAAACTCCTTCAGGTGTTGTTAGTTTACTTAATTTTTTACGTCAGTCATAACACCTCGAATCAGAAAATTTCAGTAACTAGTGAGTCCTTGGACGAAATGCATTTAGCAACAAGCTGGCAAAGTGAAATTACATTTTTAAAAATTCATTTCAGTACTATGAATCATGATGCTATTCTTTTAAAAGTACAATTACATGTAATGATCTCTAATCTGGAAAAATGCTAATGGCTAAAACATGAATAAGGGACTTTTTATTGATTTTATTGATTATAATATATTGTATGTCATATTTATTATGTTATAAAATAATTCTGAGTGCAATTCTCTGCAGGAATATAAAATATATAATGATAGTTTCAAGAGATTTCAAGGTATTTCGTATAAAGTCTAAAACTTTTGTGGATAAAAATATTAAAGAATATCTAAGGGATTGTATTATTTTGATGATGATAATTATTTCCTTTAAGTGGTGGTAGTATACATTTCAGTAGTTGTGTTATTAACATTTAGAACCACATTTTTTTCCCGATTACCAGTTTGTATCACGAGGACTAAATACGTAGCCGCCGTTCCTAGAAACTAAAAAAAATATGAATGACCTCACCATATTATTATTAATAACTCAAAAGAGTGTATAATTACTTACATTCGTAACAAAACCATAATTCAAAGCAGTCAATCCATACAACGATAAAAATAAAGGTCTTTGAGCCAGTTGTTGAGTAAATTGTTTAATCTAGATGAAAAATAATATATTTAAATTGATAAAAGTGCATTTTCCAAAATTTATTTTGGTTTCTGAAATAAAAATAATATTTTCTTACTTCGTCTCGCAACTCAGCATTGGAATTTGATCGGTTTATATAGACAGCAAGTCCTTGTGCTCTACGAGCCTAGAAGTTAGATTTATACATTAAATTTCGTAACATATATCGATTTGAGAAATTTCAGATTTCCATTTACATATTTAAATACCTACTAGATTAGTGACTCTTGCACTTGAAATATTCACAAATAATATTCGTGTGAGACATAGTATGCACCAAAATAAGCAGTCAATAATATTTAGGATTGTTTTTTCGTTAAAATTTATTTCAAAAATTGATTGGAACAAATAATATGAGTTCGCTAGAAGGGAAATCATGTTTGAAATTACTGACATTGTTATTGACAGCCCATATATTTTGTCCACCTTCCAAGTTATTTTCGAGAGTTCCAAATGCAAATGGCTAAATAATTAGATTGAAAATCATGTTTCAGAATTTAATCAATATACCTTATTATGTATTCTTTGGCATAATTATGCGTGCAGAACTTACCTTACTAACTCTATCAAATTAGTTTTCCCCTCTGCTGTTGATAAATTAAATTCAGCAGGTATAACATAGGTACTTTCTCCTCTTTCTGAATTCCTTTGGGATTTTGTCAAATGTATGTTATTTGAAGCACCTTTTTCGAGAAGCGTGTTAATATTTTTAAAGGAGAAGCTTATGCATCTGTAGAATAAATTGTACTACTTTCAAAATATCTTTACAATATACACATTGAATTGAAATATTAATATGTTATTCAATACTATATACATACGTTAGGGTAGTTCCATAAATTAAATCAAAGATTGTCATCAAAAAAATTGGAGAATTTGTACTAAAAGCACAATATAAACTATAGTGGATGCCCGATTCATAAGAATATTCATACCAAAGAAGATCAAATGTGAGTATTAGGCTAATCTCAATAAATACTACCACTATCGCAGTTAATATTTCCCAAAAAAGAATGTGTAGTTTAATTTCGGACACAAAATTTTCCAAAGTTCTGTTCAGCAAATCTAGCCTCTGAATGCAAAGGTTTATCACCTATGTATATTTTGACTAAAATTATTAATATATTTTTATTAGAAGCATACATTATTTAACATCGTAAAAATTGTACAAACCTTAAAGTTATACAAGCAAATAATTATTATGAACTGTGAAAAAATTATATTCAAAATCCATCCAATCTTATAAATAAGTAAACTTGTCCCTTCAAAAGTAGTTGTACTCAGTATAGGAAATCCAAATAGAAACATATAGTAATAATAAATAAAAGCTTTAATTATTGCGTAACTAAAACTGATTCTAAGTCTGTAATTATCCTCGGGATATTCAATGATTCCTAGTGATGCAATCCAAGTTATTAAAGAAATAGGATATAACAGATCCTTAAATGTTTTTGGGTGCCAAGTTATAATATTTTTTATCTTCATAATGACAATCTTAAAGTGGAAATTATATTTCGAACCCTTCTTGCTGCAATTTCAGTCACACATTTCATCGACCAAGTTTTTCTCACTATTCTTTTCTCCTTTGTACAAACAGTTCTCTACAATACATGCTTTTCCCCACTATCAATTCAATTATTAAATTTCATGGACTTTATGTGTTTCGATTTTTATCACAATGCATGTTCTTCATTATTTTATTTGCTCGCAGCCTTGGTTTGCATAAACAATGATGCAATAAACATTTAAAAGTTCTGCTGATTTTAACTTAAATTTCATGCACTTGCCTTTGTCAAATTTTGCTTTATATCTATAACAATAATTTAATGGATTATTTTTAACTATTTCAAGTCTATTTCAAGACTTTAAATTTCTTCATCTTCTTTGAAATTAATAAAATCACTTAAAATGTATGAAATCTGGCTTCATCTGGTGTGATTCACAGCAGTTTCGATAAAATTACTTCTTTTTTATGATAGAATTATAGGAAATTTTGCTAAATGTTTTTTGATAAAAATAAGATGTAAAATAATATTTTCTAAGTGTCGTGGTTTTTTTTTGTAAGTGATAGCTTTAGAGCTCAGAATCATTTGCATGGTCCATTCGTCAGGGGGATTTACTTGGTGGAACACATGTATACATGTAAATAACACTTAAGGGATACGCTGCATAGATTTATGGGAGGGTTATTCGCAGGGTGGACCGACAAGTATGTCACCCCTCATATAAACCATACATAAAGATCATGTTGTCATGGATAGGAATTATAAAAATAAATAGAAATCTGTTGCAAAATCTATAGTTGGCGGTCTGCAGAAAAATTCACCAATCCCTCTAATCTACATAAATGTAAACAAATATAATTTTATCTGGGTATAAAATATAATACTCTCTAAACTTGAATCAGTGAAATTTACAGATTACCAGTCGAATTCCACTGATTTGCAGTGACTCTTTTCTCACGATTTTAATCATTGAAAAATCTATTGGAAATCAGTGAAAAGTCACTGAAATTTTTAGTAGTTTAGTGAAGATGACTGAAAATTTCAGTGACTTTTGACTGATTCTCAGTGAATTTTCACTGATTAAAATCGTGAGAAAAGAGTCACTGAAAATCAATGGAATTTGACTGATTCAGTTTTAGAGAATACGGATTCATTTTTGCAAGTACATAATATTTAAAGCTGCTACTGTTTGATTAAATCACCTGACCATTTTTAAAAAGAAGCTATCAGAATAATAGGATTTCTTCTTGTCAACTTGAAAGTAAGAAACGATGCCAAAATAATTAGATGGGGAATAGTGATCACGTGGAAGGTGATGCTCCAGGGAATTGATTGCATGGGGCGTCGATCCGTGAAGTTGGCTTCCAGTAATCCTATTCTTTTTCACTTAGTCCCGAGTGAGTGATCCCGAGGGACTGCACCCAGTTAGTCCAGGATCCTAACACGTGTCCAAATGGGTTTAAGAGGTTCTTCGAGCATATGCGATAAACGGGACTTGCTACTTCTTCTATTATCCGCATAAAATTTCCGAGAAAATTAAGGATAATAGATCAATCTTTTCAAATTACATAATATTTTCAACAACCGCTGACAGATACATTATACATATATCTATATAATACATCCGTACGTCATTCATCATCTACATATAATTCATGGACCTATAAATAATTCTACAATTGTAAATATAATTAATCACAAATTTGATTACAATACTTAAGTACTATGAAATTCCTGACGCTTTCAAAAGGCATCAAAAAGTACAATTTCAAAGAATTTTAAGACGTTTCAAGGTGTTTCTAGAAAATTTAAGGAATATTTCAAAACATTATAGAGGTTCAAGACAAATTTAAGGGATTTAATATACGGGATTTTAATTTACTTAATACGATTGCGAGAAATTATCATGAAGTAACAATAAATTTGATTTACATCAACTATAATTAAATATTTACAATTTCGAAAAAAATTTAAGCGCTTCAGTTATATTTTTGGCGTGCTGAAAATAAAATGAATACATATTTACAAAGTTATACTGTATAATTATGTTAGTTTCCTTTAATAATCTTCCGTTTTTTGTTTATATTGCACATCAAAACTTGAAAGCTTTTTGAGAGTTTTTATGATATGAAAAGTGAAGCTTTCGAATGAGAAATTATGCTTCAAGCACATGATTAAGATACGCTATATAGCAAATTGCTAATCGGAGAATTTCGATTTTGGAAAGCTTCTTGTCCGGCGGCAAAGTTGGAAGCAACTTCCGAAGCTCCGCGAATGCAAGATTGAAGGCCTCCACTCTCACTCGTTCCCTATTTAAAAAATAAATATATAAGAAAAATTTTAATTATTTCCAACGATTTAAAAAATTTGTTAGTTGTGCAAATGGAAACTACATATTAAAAATATGAATTTTTTTGTTTACCGCGTTGCATGTGCTGTTCTATATTTCTGAGTAGCTCTTCGCCGACGTCTTCTTTCTTCTCTAGACAAACTTCCCGAACTAGAATTAATACCATTTACAGTATTATGACCATTCGCCATCGAATTTTCTCTGTCCCTAAAGAAACACAAATTATATTGTATTCGATATTTTTCATATCTTCTAATATTATATTTCAAAAGATCTTAAATGATTTTCCAAGATTTCATGAGATAGAAATTAAATAGAAAAACACAAACCTTCTACGAGCCTGAATACTCAAATTGCAGCAAGCAGGTATTGGAAGCAGAACCTCTCTTTCCATTATTTTGACTAATAAAATAAAAAACATCTTTGTTAATTATTTAGTATATTTAACACAGATCATTTTTCTTTATTTTCAGTCATATTTAATGAATTTTCCATTAAAAAAAGGTGCTAAAATATTGACAAGCAGAATTTTAAAAAAAGATTTCAAAAATTGGAGTATACCTTGACAAATTTTGACTAAGTATAAAATTTGCTTTGCTGTTTTAGCTTCTAATTCTTAAAAAATGCACAAAACCCAAAGTGTCAAGATCGATTTTTCAAGCGATCTCCTGCTCGTGAAACTGATACTGACCCTATCGACATACTTGTAAAATATTTAAATGTACAAGATACGTTTACATATAAATGTTTGGTTTACCATAAAAATCTGAAGAAACGAGGGTATTTTTCGCCTCGAGAATGTACTCTCAATAATTAATGAGGCCACAAAGTGCATTTTACAGAGAATGGGATCGCATTATTTGAATTATATAACATATTGGTTGCGAAAGGACATTTCTGGTTTTTTTTTCGAATCGAAGAGAAATATAATGCTCCTTTGGGAATCGTTCGAAAACCCTGTGGCACAAAAGGGAAAGAGCGCTAACTTCATTCTTCGTGAGCACGTATCGTGGCTAAATATTTGCTAGATTTATTATCGAATTAACAACCCTTTCTTTCGGCGATTATTATTTGATCAAAATTTTATTAAATTAAATACTTAACACGATTTGGATAAAACAAAACGTGATGTGTTTCCATTATAGTCCGTTATATGAATTCTCTAATATTATATTTAATTTTTATGTCTTATTGATATTATGATTTCAAGATTATAATATTTTTAATGAAAGATATAAGTTAATTGTACTTAAAGGCCGAAAATATTTAAAATTTCGGACTACGCTCTTTTTGTAAACTCGCCAAAAAGAAGCAAAAGAACCTTTTTATAAAAGTGTCGATATTAAAGAAATACTGATTTCAAATTACATTATAGGCTTTCCAAGAGTTTTCAGAGATTACTAAAAATTTCAAGGGACTTAAAAGATGCTTGTAAAATCTTTTCGTTGTAAAAATTCAAAATTTTCAGAGAAAGCCTTTCCGAATTATTATTTTTAATTAAAATCAACATTTGATTGTCACCATTTATATTTTGTCGACTTGGAATTATTAAATTTAATAATTCAATTGAATATTCTTACCTAGATTCTTTTGAGAATTTGCAATTCTTGATTCAGTATTGATCCACTACTAAATTTGCGAAATGAAATCACTACATAATCCGCAATGTTCTGATTATTATCAACAATTCGAGACGTCACTTAGAACTTAATCATACCGTAAAACCGTAGAAATATTCACTTTTTAACTGACTCTTGTTAGATATATGAAAGATTGTTATAGTTTATTGTAATCAAATGATATTTTAAGGAGAAATATTCCTTTTACGTATAGCTTTTTTCTCGATTGAGAAACACGTCCGATAAGAATCTAGTGACAATGATACTATGAACCTAAAAGAGAATTTCTCAGAGGTTGGTTTCATCTCTAAAGGCCACGCCCTTAATTCGCAGCATCCCCTGTATCATCCAATCGCGAACCGTTCCTCGAATTTTAGTACGCCCTCCACCCTTGTCGCCATTACAGCGGGATAATTCATATTCCTTTCTACACTGATGCTGCGTGTAAAGACTTTCTGAATTTTTAAATAGTACTAAAAATATTACATTTTGAGACATTTTATCATCTGAAATTTTTGGAAGAATTATTCTCGTAGTTAAAAGAAGAAAATATAACTTTACTTTCATTCAATTTTATTTTGTGCACACAGAAAAGATAATATACCTACTAATTTGGTTTAAATTAAACAAAAGTTTACCTTTTTGATTATGTCATAAAGTTTACTTCCCTATTATAAAAAAAAAGTGGTTGCCATTATATTTCAAATTATTTTTAGTAGTTTAAAGCATCTCAAGTAGTTTTTACAAATATTTAAAGGATTTCGAAAGAATTCAAAGAATTTTCAAGATACTCCAGTAATTTCAGAATATACAAAATTTTAAAAGATTTCAAGAAATTATATTGGATTTTCAGGAACTTGTAAAGGATTTCTCGGAGTTTTAAGTAATTTAAATAGATTTCTTGGAATTTGAAACAATTTCAAATATTTCTTTCAATTTTAAGATATTTTAGAAGAAGAATTTTAAAAGATATCAAAAAATGTTGAGTCTTTGAAAATTCATTTAAGATCAGTAGTTTAAACCTTTACATAACTCTTTGAAATATTTTGCATTAATTCTTCTTAAATTATAAAATTCGCGAATGGAATGCAAGTAAAATTTGAAGACGATCAGTTTGTCCGTAGATTTTTGGGAAAAACGAATTTGTACTTATAAAGGCGTCGCAGATGCGTCTCCACCATCACACCTGAGCCTCTGAGAAATCTATATCCCGGTATCACAAATTCAGAGGCGTGCGCAAGTAGTCAATACTATTACTAACTTGCAATTTTCCGTGAAAATATATTATTTGTTGCAGTTTTGTTTCAATAATAATAATAGTTCGATAGTCTGCTAAAGAAATATATTTTCCTGAAAGATAATAAAAATAAATTGGATAACAGTTTTTCTTTCCCTAAAAATAAAAGAAAGCTCAGAAAAGACTAGAAAATTACTAGAAAATTTAGCCAGAAGGAAAAAAATTGTATTTTAAATGATTTTAAGGAATTTCACAGGAAAATTTAATATATTTTAAAACATTTTGAATGATTTTAAAGATTGTCAAGCGATTTAAAGTTTTTTAAAAAGACTTCACAGAACTAAAGAATTTTGAAGGATTTCAGATGAGTTCGAAACGATTTCAAAAGAATTTAGTAAGAGTTTAACAATTATCAAGAAATTTCACAGGATTTAAAATATTTTAAGACCTTTGAATTAATGTAAAGAAATTTCAAGGCATTTCGAAAGATTTCAAGTGATTTAGAATAATTACTAAACAAATTCAAAATGAGAAAAGGTGAACAGGTTGCGACCTATGAAGACTAGTTTTAATTTAAAACTTAAAGTACATCTGAATTACAAAAATGATATATGTATTGAGCAAGTATGACAGCAAATTATATGGATGGCAATTTCATCCATGCCTTCCCTAAACCGCCCCATAATTTTTATAATTGCTTCCTCCCCAAATGAAACATAACGTTGACATTTTAATTTTCATCTACACTGTAAGAAGTTGCTTGTTCCTCAAGTTTAAAATACGTAACTATAATAATGTAGAGTAGAATAGACCAGAGCACGTGTCGACACGTGACAAATGGCGTCGTTTGAATTGTGGCGAAAACAAAACAAGTCTGACACAATAGAACTTCACCTGATGAATAAAGTTATGATGGTTATGTCGTGGGATAGTTCACACCTCATTACTTTGAAATCAACAACCCCTCGAGTTATCATCACTCCTCTGCAATCACCCTCGATTCAAACAGTAGTAAACCAATACTTTTCGAACCCAGAGCCTAATATGTTGTATTATATATAGTTCGGATTTTAAAGTGTGTTGTCCAAAATCAAAAACTATGTTAAAATGTAAAAATTTGACACACTTTGGGTAATCGAAAATCAAAAAGCTGTGTGCAGTGAAAAGTGTTCTTATTTTCTGTGAAAAAGCAAGAAATTGTACAAATGTGAACTAAAAAATGATCATAGAAAAAGCTTTGAAAAGCTTAAAATATTGCATCCAAAGATTGATGGAAAAAAAATAGATCTGTACTATAAAATATTTATTGAGGAATCACGAAAATTCAAATGTGTTGGCAAAATATGAAGATTTAAAAAAATTATTTATATGGAGTTATTGGTTCAATTAATCATTCTGCATAATTAATATTTAGAATTTTTTCATTAAACGGACTAAATTTTAACATTCGATAATTCATACTATTTTAAAAATAAATTTTACTTTTTTAAAAACTTATATCAGTAGTATATTACACATAAGGGATGTTTCCATCTGAGTTTAGATGGCAGCAGTAAACAGTCTCGATAGGAAAAAATCAATATTACTTCAATAGATACAATTGGATATAATCTAAAACTTTTTATTATCAACAGTTGATAACGTCTAAATAATGATAAATAACTCAGATTATTTCGTTTTTTTTTATTTCGGTAGTATAAACATTACATTGTTTGAATTTAATTATCAGTCAATTATTTAACAATAGTTTCCACATAGCTGATGTGATTATTACCAAATAATTATTGTGGTTGTGGCAACCACAATCGTAGTTTTGGAAACCACAAATTTTAATTGTACCTTATTTTACTATTCCTATGGTTGTCACAATAAACAGCACTTTTTTACGTGTAGAATTTATTAAAGGTTTACTGTAGTTTGCAAACAGTATTCAAAATTTAAAAACAATTCAAAGATATGCAGCTCTCATTGTTAAATACTAATTATGTTCAGACTAGGTACTATTTTCATAAGTTTGAGATACGTCGAATTTAAATTTCCATCAATGAAAAGGATTACGATTTTTTTGGCCCAGAGAATCTGAAAATTTTGTTGATTTGCGAACCTTCCAGGATCTTTTTACTTCTCCTTTTACTTCACTGTTCAAAAAGCAGTAGAGAAGTGCAATAAAGGAGCCCTAGAAAAATATAATATTTTAGTATACTTAATTTTATAATAAGTATGTTACTTAATCACTTCGAAAAAATATGTTTGATTTAAAAATATATTTTTTCAGTTGACTCATTTACACTTTTTTCTTATTCAACCAAAAATATACATATTTTAGAACTTTTTTTCCAAGTGATTGAAAAATACTTAAAATACGTGAAGCGATAGTCACTTGAAATGATCCAAAAAGCACATCAAAAAAGAGCCATATAATTTCCACTCGATGATCGCTGTAACAAGATAGTCCAATAAAAAGTGCGTGAGGTGTTCCCAATAATAGGATTAACATTAAAGTTGATCTGGCCCATTTTCTAAAATCAATTATATATGTAAGTTAATATTAGAAACATATACTTTTCTAATTAACTATTTCGTATATTTAACTATTTTCAATTTTACCTATACTGCATCTTTTTCTTTTGAAGAAAAACGGATGTCTTCAATTTCACAAAAAGAACTCGAATAATGTTGAGAAACAGCAGGAAGTTAAACTGGAATTTTATTGAATAATTTCGCACATATAAATAGATTTTAAATTGCCTCTATTTTGAAACAATAGTCTAAAACAATACAATATTTTCAACGTTACAAAAAATATTGATGACCGGGACTACGACACTTAATTTTTCAACAACCTATTTCAATCGCTTTGTTTTCTTCAATTTGTTTGTTTCTTACATTTACATTTGCAGATTGTTGGTAGAAACTGTTACATTATAATAACACATCTTGCTTACTAGGGGTCTTCCATAAACCACGTGATTTCTTTAAGGGGCGTGAAGGGGTTCAACAAAAGGTCATGTTGGTCAGACGAGCTATTAATAAAAAAAGCTATAAAGTTTAAGTAACCAGTACTTTAATAGACTCTTCCCTACGTACATTCCATAAAAATTCATATATAAAGATGTATTTTCCAGGAATTATTTATGTTTCGAGACACCCAAGAAGGTTTCAGATTTCTATTTCGAGCTACACCTTCATAAATGGATCGCTATTGTTCCCGTATTTACTCTGCCATGGATTATGAACCTCTCAATACTTACTAGTTACACTAGTGAAGGTATCTATTAACAAAAAAGACCGGAAAGACATATGGAGAAAAAAATTTATTATTATTATAATGATAATAAAATAATCTTGTAGAGTTTTTTTTGTTGTCACAACAAATTTTTTTTTTAAATACCTATATCCAGAAAAGTGATGTTACCATCTATCCCGAAAATATCGAAACATATTTTCATAAAATATTAAAAGTCAAAATTCTACGGTTATCCACACGTGGGAAGGGGGTGTCAAAAAGTGGTGAGAAATTGTCCACGTGGTTTATGGATACCCCTTTGGCTTATTAGATGTAGAATTTTATTATATTTCGTACTGTTTTAGAGAAAATGTTTGCATTTCTTTTTATTTAATACACACCTATTATAAAAGTTAGAGTACTTTAAGCAACTGCTAAAAAACAGTTATAAGAAAATGATATAAAAGTATCATGGACTTACCAAAATTGACGTCATGATGGGAATGCGTATTATGAGAAAATAATCAGGGTTGTAATTCATTGTCCAGCATAGTATATCTTCAAGATTTACTTTTACAATTATCCAAGGAATGACAACTAGCAATGGCAAACCTAACATAATAATATTAATGATATTACTAATGAATTTTTCTTATAATTATAATAATTAATTCACTTACTCCAGCCGAGCCAAACGTAAAATGTAATTTCAGCCTTATCGGCACAAAGGGATGAAAATAATAACCGATGCAAGTACAATCCTTCCATTAATATCCAGGAATAAGTGGCTATAATGCAATACTGCCATATACTTGTAATTGCCTTGCAAACCCATGTCTAGAAATTAAGATAGTTTATTAAAACTTGTGTGTATATATGTATAAGGAAAATGTTGTATCTACAAAGATTGATTACAAGAAATCTCCATCCTTACATTGCGTCCATTGATGAACATGTTTTCTCCATCTACAGAAGCAAAATCTGTAGAAAGTGCTATCCCATGAAGAAAAAACCAATCTTTGAAAAGAGCCATGAATGCTCGAGCAATGAAAGATGCGAAAAGATGCATATGCAATCTGTTTATCGGATTTAGTATCTTTCTGTTTGGATATAAAAAATATCGAAACTAAGAAATTAAATCTAATAACGAAAATGATAAAGGTATAAGCACCCACCTGTGTAGAGAAAAGATTAGAAAAGCAATTATCAAAACTGTTAATGAAGTTGCATATCCAACGTCGGAGATAGTTTTAATTATTGGTATCCATTTCTGAAACATGAATTAATTCTTGATTTACTATACTGTATTGTATGTTAAAATTTTTACATATATTTATATAATAATTTTAAAACTCTTACTTCAATCATGGTAGAATTCATGATTCCTTCTTCATATTCTGTAGGAAAGTAGCTAGGATTGGTGACAACATATATAAATTTCCCTTCGGATGAAGTACAGAGAGAATAATTGCTCCATGAAACACCATTTTCGTTTTTAAACCACTCTCCATTTGGCAGACATTCTTTCATAGCTACTCTAGTCTTCGAAGAATATTTGAGCAAAGAGTCAGAAGGACATGGTAGTTTTGCTATTTGAGAAGCTGGCGTTCGAGGCCAGCACAAAATTGAATCGAAATAAGCCGGGCAAGAAGGGTTTGTGTAATTTGTCAAATTCATAATATCTAGAATTAAAATTTTTAAAAAAACGTATTAACATTGACCTTTTTTTTTTTAATTTTTTTAATTTAATATACAATGGAGCTTTCATCAAAGAAATATTTACAAACCTTTCATAGGTTGATTGCACTTAGCTCGTTGCTCTTCTTGGAAAATTTCACTTTGTCTCTGAATATCCAGCTTAAATGTCTTCATCATTGTTATCCAAAAAATATGATGAATCTACTAAACAGCAGCTTTTTAATTTACTGGTTATTTGAAAAAAATAAATTCTAAAAAATGTTTCAAAAAGTATTTTTATACTTTTTCATTTTTAAAATAACTTATGAAATTCATGTTTTCTTCATTTGCTGGTAATAAATATTTTCTGCAAATAATCGATTTTAAATGAAACTGTCTGCTGAGAGATGGATTTGGGATAATTTATTCCAGGGGGATCCGAACGAAATGGGAAATTTGAAATTTTATCACAGTCTCCCTCGAAAATAACTCTGAAATTGATCATGTGACATGTGTTAATGAACACACTAACCACCGGAAATAATGTTCGATGTTAGTGTATTGATAATTATTGAAATCATAATTATTATTAATAAAATAAATTCAGTGCTTAAAACCTTTTTAAAGTACATAGGGTTCATTTCACTCAGAAAAAAGTTTCTTTGATATACGGTCAAAGAAAAAATTTCTTTGAATTAAAAAAAATTGTTTTGGTTCAAGGAAACCTTCTTTAATATGAAGAAGTATAATTTTTTAATTAAAGACAATTTCTTTGAATCAAAAAAACTTATTTAATTCAAAGAAATGTTTCTTTTATTCAAAGAAACTTTTTTCTGTGTGTAGAAAAATTGATTTACTTATTTTATTTATTTATTTGCGTCAAGAAAGAAATTTCACGCATTGTGCGGAGTTATTGAATGGACAATGTCTCTGACACATGTGAAAAGATGAGAACAGATGACTTTTGACCTCTCTTATAATACATAAAATCTCCCATAAAATATTTTGTAAAGTTTCCCAAAATGTTAGAATTTTATTTATAATGTTTATGCATTTTTCCTTGTTAATCTGAAAACATGAATTCTTAATTCTTCTGAATTTTAAGTATTGCCCTATCTTCCATTCAGGAAACTGAATGTCGTATAATCAGATAAAAACTTCCTGTATTTTTTAAATAAGTCTTTTCAGTAAGACTTACTTGAAATTAAATTAAAAACATCATATTTACAAATTAACAAAAACTTAGTTTGAAAACAAATTTTTGCTGATAATAGGGATAATAGAAACACTGTTTTGAGTCTCACTTCACAATTTTTAAAATAATGCGACAGTTTCGAGTTTATAATAACAATCACTTAAATTCTTTTTTCCATGTAAAACTTAACTTTTCGCACCTACGGTTCAAAAATGGTTGAAAAAAATTCAGCCTCTTCAATAAAAGACTGCGCGACGTCTGAATGGTTCCCGGCATAACTAAATTGGTTCTCAATTCTGATTCAGGATTTCCACGCAAAGCGCAAGCGCAGATTAATATCTGCAAAAAAAAAATCTTCTAAAAGTGAGAGCAAAAAATATAACTTATTTAAAGTACTTTAAAAAAAAATGAAATTTAATTAAAATAAATATCACAAATAAGTGATCTATATTTTTATGTATTATTGTCATTAAACAAATAATTAAACTTTTCATTTAATACGTATCCAATGAAATATACATCTTAAGTAAATAAATAATTAAATTCATTTTAATTTATATTTTTTGCACTTACCATCCATGTAATTAATATTTTTTTAATTTAATAATTTACTACTCTGAATCAGATAATATTGCAGGGCTGTCATCAAAGAAGATAAAATAAAATGAACTGTTAAGAATTATTAACTTATGTCACGCGACATTCAATGCACCAAAAATAAAATTAAAGATAGAATTCTCTGAAATTTGAATATAAATATTTGAAACTGTAAAAACTACGTATATATGAATTTAACTATTTAATCATTTTTAATTGATATTAAATTAAATTAAGAATAAATAATTAAATACTTAGTCTAGAGATATAAAGATAGAAAAATCTAATTTCTCTTTACCAATGAAACTGATAACCTTTCAATTAACGAAAATGATTAGATCGGAAGATAGAACTTTCATTAATGTCATTTCTTTCTAATTTGTACACAATTGACTGTTTGTTAAAGCTGTAATTCTGAATTACAGAAACTCTGAATAACAGAAAAACCATTATTGAAATTAAATTTCTAAACATTAGTTAACTAAATGAACTTCAGAATAAATGCATAGCATTAATTACATAATTAATATATCTATTAACTGAAATTAGACAAGTATAAAGTAAAAAAAAAGTTCTATGGGAATTTTTGAAGAACGTAATAATAAACAGAAGACATAATCCATCCATTTATCTAAGAATCGAGACAGTGTAGTGTCAATGTTTACTCGGAATGATTGACAGGTTTTTAATCATATTAACTTGATGGTATTTAGGATGGGATTAATTTTTAAATGACATTGCTGGACGTGCATTTGAAAGTAATGCTATATGATGTAAAATTAGATTCAGTATTAATTATTCAGCTATTGAGATGGAAATTTCTATATTTATGTTTAGTGAAGCAAAATTAATCAAGTAAGTGGCAGATAGAAAATTTAACAAGAGTTTTCCCTGAGGATCGTGTACTTTTGTATACTTATGAACTTGAACACATATACATTTTTCTTTACACCTACGAGAAAGTAGATAAATGTGTTGACTTTAATTGAAAGTGGAGGATAATTGATAAAATTGCGCAGGATCTCTAATGAAAGTATTAAAAGTTTCAGTAGCTTTTCAAGCATCAAATGGTGCAACACCTTTCTTATGGAATTATTCCTCGCGCTCTTTAAAGTGAATTATTTATTTAGAAGGCATGGATAATTTTCAAAAAAAGAAAATAACACAAGGACATTTAGAGAATAAAAGTGGCAAGTAGTATTTTATTCTCAAAATTTGCAAACCTTATTAAAAATGTTGTAATTCAAAATTCCATGCGATTTATTATTTAATTGCAGGAGAGTTAATTGAAGTTCCTAGTCGAAAACAAAAAAAACGTGACAAACACAATTTTCATAATGAATTTAGAAATTTTTGTGAAAATACCTCCCTTCATGGCTTTCGATATATCACTGCAGAGGACAAAACCACGATCGAGAGAATAATTTGGTCATTGGTATAAAACTTTGAAGCGATTTTATTTTCTATTATCGATGTTGTTTTCTGTTCATTATTATAATTTATTGCACCAATAATTGTTATTAATTATATTTAATTCGCTAAGTTAGTCTACCCTCTTGCTGTATAAATTACGGGATAATCGATTATGATACAATTGATACGATACTTTAATCTGGAACGCACCTTCTTATATTATTAATTGAATAAAGTTGATGTCAATCGTAAGCCGCAGAGGGAAATGTTTATCAAAGTCAATTAAATTGTTCTCTCAGGTATACTTACAAGAGCATTCTTTTTTTTTATGTGAAAAATTTCTAAATATGTATATAAAATTATATTAAATTCATGTTCTAATTAAGAAATATTGCTACTATTATATCTACACTATTATGTTAAACATTAGTTGAATGAAAATTATGATTGTTTCCTATTTAAGGTTTGTATAGTTTTTCTACTGCTTGCATCTTGCATGATGTTTCTTGTATTGTACCGTTTTACAAAAACGCCAACGGTTACTACCATTGACACCACCACATCTCCAATATGGGATCTTCCATTTCCAGCGATTACAATTTGTAATAATAATAAGGTTTATCTTCCCAGAGCCAGAGAATTAACAGAAAACATGTAAGACAAAATGCATTTATTTTTTATAACATATATTATATAATATGTACTTAATTGTGCATGGGTATAACATACCCAGGCTACAGCCCGCGAGAAATATTTTCTGTCCAATAAAAGATAATAAAAGGCAACAATACCTTTATTTTACAAATTAGTTCAAATTGAAATATTTTAAGATCGTTATTTTTTAAAATGTCTTAAAATTCGAGAAAATCCTTCAAAAATCTCTTAAAATCTTACAAATCTTATTTTTTCTTGATTGCAAATATCAGTAAAAAATTTTGATTAATTTATTTTTACATAGGCTAGAATCTGGCTTCAAACAAAATGAAATCGATAGAATTTTGGATTTATTACCGCAGTTAATTCGACCTGCTTTTGCTAATGAAAATTTTACTCATGTACCTGCGCTTCTGGAAAAATTAGGTTTGCCAACGGAACAACTTATGAAATATTTAATGCAACCGTGTGAAAAAATGCTTATTCAATGTGGATGGCTCGATAAAATATACGACTGTAATAAAATCTTCAAAGTCTCTAAAACAAGTGAAGGATTCTGCTGTTCCTTTAACTATCAAGTCATTGAAAAGCATTCTTTGTGAGCAATCTTTTTTATATCTATGTCGATCGAATTCACAGCTAGTTTATTATGAAAATATAATTCTACAATATTTTAAACAGGAAAAAAACTGTGAAAAGTAATGGAACTGTTAATACCACTTCCAAAATTGAGGAAGAGTTACCTGGCGTCAATGAAATGCAAGTGAGTGACAATTGAAATGTTTTCATAATATGGTTACATCTCTTAAAATTATTTAAAATCTCACAAAATAATATTTTGAAAAATTACTTTTTAGAAAGTACCTGGCGCAGGACGAGGATTTGGATTAATGGTTACTTTGAATGTCGAAAGTCATTATTATAGAGGAAGTATTAGACCATATTTAGGAGCAACGATTATGGTGCATCATCCTTTTGAATTTCCAGAAGTCGATTTACGTTCTACAATTATTCAACCTTCCCAGGAAGTTTCTATTTTATTATCAGGGACAATTATAGAAAGTGAACCTAGAGTTCGAAATTTACCAGTAGATTTAAGAAATTGTTGGTTTGAAGATGAAGTACGTAAACTTTATACAATAATTTTTTTAAATACGCTAACTTTAATTTATGTAAAACCAAAATGATTTTCATAATTATTTTCAAATTTTCAGAAAAGACTGAAAATAAGTACCTCTTATGGATATCATTCATGTGTTTCGCAATGCAGGATTATATTTATTATGGAACATTGCAAGTGTACGCCATTCTACTATCCTCAAATTTGTGAGTGAATTTTTCTAAGTTCAAAATTAAATATTTTAAAAACTTCCAGAAATCGGTTTTGTATCAAATTTTAATTTACAGATCCAGATAAAAGAACTTGTGGTATTGAAGACATATTTTGCATACAATCTATCAGAAGTAAGAAAAAAATTAATTTAAATATTTATTTTCCTGCGACTTATGTTTAAACTATTTTTTAGGAAATCTTTCGGAGTTACAAACACTCAATGATATATATTCCTATGACGATGTCGATATTTCAGAAGAAGACGCTGAATGCCAATGTTTTCCTCTCTGTAGTGATAGCTGGTACACTATAAATACCGAAACCGCCTATATGGAACATTTTCAACACAATTTTATGTTGCAACATGACTTAGATTTAAACAATATATCTTCAGCTGTAATATTCTTTCGCGATATTACATGTGTTAAATATAAAAGAGATAAGTGGAAATCCTGGAACGACGTTATCGGTAATTTTTATTATATCTCTTTTATTATAATAATCATGGACGGCGCCACTATCCATTGGAATCCCCAAGAACCCGAATTCAGATTTTAAATTTTAATGAATTTGAAGAGATTCAGTGATATTTCAAGATATTTTAGAGAATTCCAAAGTATTTTAAGGAATGTCAAATTACTTAAAATCATTTTGAGGAATTACTTGGGATTCTAAAGTTTTTGTTTAAGAATTTCAAAAATTGGATTAAATTTAAGAGAAAGAAACGTTTTTTTCTTTTTTTTTCTTTGGAGGGAGGAGATGCTGTAAATATTCCCTTGTTGGGAAGTTCATAAAACGGCGCCTATATAGTAATGATGTACCTTTTCTATCTCAATCTACAATTTTACATTCTATTAATTACAGCTTCTCTTGGTGGTATTTTGGGTCTCTGCGTTGGAGGATCATTTGTCAGCCTTGTAGAAATAATTTATTTCTTTATTGTCAATCGATTCTTCAAAAAGAAATCAAAGGATGCGCCTTCAAAACCAACAATAAAAGAAATAAATACACTTCAAAGTACTGAGGATCCAAGAAAGAAAACTTCTTTCGATACAAATCATGTTGATAATTTACTTAAAAGTAAATTAAACCCAAAGAATAACTTCTTCATTGAAAAGAAAGTTTCTCCAGTACAAATGAACAAAACAAACGAAATTCTTCACTATTTTTCAAATGATCAGTAGTCGACTTATTCAATAATTATTTTCTTATCTTGTAATTAAAATAAGTAATAAATTATAATCAAGGGTCAAAAAATTAAAATTCCACAAGTACAGGTCACTTTGTATTAAAATTTTATGTTAAAGTTTAATAATTCTCATTTTGTATAGCGCAAATCGAAGAATAACATTATCGTACATATATACAAAGAAATAAAATTGCACTATTCACGATTATTGCATTATTGCTCATTATTTTCAAAAAACAGTTTCTTTTCTAAAAAATAGCACAAAAATCATACAAATAATAGGTAATCATTGTAAAGTATTCGAAATAATTACATATTTCACGATAAAATTCATCTCCTGATTCAGAGCCTAAAATTTTATACAATACGAAGATTTTAAGGGATTTTGAAGAATTTAAAAATATTAAAATTATTTTACAGGATTTCAAAAAAATTCAAGAGTAAGGATTATCGAGTGACCTTTCTTAATCCTTTAAAATTCTCTGCAATCTCTTCAAATTTTTCGAAACAGCTTGTAATTTACAAAATACCCAAGATTTCCTTGGTAATTTCTCGCCGTCTTATTAAGTACATTAAAATTTCGTATTAAAATTGTTTAATTTTTTTGAAATCCCTAGTAATGCTTTTAAATCCCCTAAATCTCTTGACATATCTTTAATCTCCTTGAAATTCTGTGAAATATATTGATTATTTTTATCAATCCCTCTCTTTGATAAAAAAAAAATCCTTAAAATTCTTTTTAATCTAGAAATTTTTGGCAATCCTTGAAAACTCTCTTGAAAAGTCCGAAATTAATAAAATTTTAGGCCCTGACTTGTTTCAGCTAAAGTACTTAAAAGTTAGCTTCTTATCCAACAGTGTATGTCAATAAGTACAATTTAATTATATAGGACTTTATATAGGACTTTAAATAAAAAGTATCTACTTCACAATCATTTGAATAAAATTATTTCAATAAAAAAAAAATAAAATAAACAAACCTCTGTAAATCTATTTAAAGTCCGATATACTGCAAATTGAATCGAAGCGTGTTTTTTTATAATTGTAGGCCATTAATTTTATTACGCGACTATAGTTCTTAATTTATCGTAAGTTGTTGGCTGGTTTAAACTACTGTACAAATCTTTTTTACGCGTAGTTTCACAACCGTGATGAAAATACCAAAAAATATTTCACTAACGAAGCTGAAACGAGTATTTCCAGTGTTATTATGCGAGTTGATTTACAAGAGCTACTAAAACAATATGCACTATTATAAAATACCATTTCTCATCTATTAACAGTCTTCCTACATTTAATGTCGCATTAAAGGTGTTAGAACAAAGATTCAACGTCAAAATTCGATTTCTTCATTTGCTTCGTAAATATTATAATTAGATATTTTTTCGTTCTATACAGCTACTCATTTGTCAAATAGAATTATGAGTACAGAGAGAAAAAATTTGTAATTTTAATATTTTTTGAGTAGAATGAGGAATTTAATTTTCATATTAGAATTTGGATTCAAGACCCTTAAGGAAAATAATTTGAACTGTGTCAACTTTTTAAAGTACTCTATTACATATAAAAAGTATCCCGGGGCGGGTTTTATTTCTGTGCTGTATTTATATTTCTTTTTAGAAAAGATTTTAATCAAAGAGCAATCGAAATTCGAATATTTACCCAAAAATATAAATAATTATCAGTGTTTGAAAGTAACGATTTAATGGACAAGTTACTTTTTGTTAATACGAGAAACAGTTGCGGAAATGCGAAACACTTTCAACCCTCTTCAATTTTTATTCACACACAATAAATTTTCGTACTTTTACGAATATATAAATATACTTATATATTTTAGAATAACATTTATCAAACGGTCAAAATTCTTAAAAGTCTCGAAAACAATCTAAAGTTCTCAGTAATTTAAATTATGAACAGTTTTACTTAAAAAGAAATAACGTAAAGTCTTGCGCTAGAAACTTTCTGGACACTGAAAATTATCGTGGCAGTGATTTTACATTCGTGGAAATGCAGCACTTAAATGTGTGTTTCCTCTAAATAAGCAGTAAGTTGTATTAAAATAAGAATGTTATTATTCTTATCTAAGAATAATATCGAATCGACCCATATCAATGGCATACGAATTATAAACTCTAATCCATCAAACACAAACATTTATACTCCATAACAATGTTCTCCCCGGCTAAAATATCGGATTGAAATTCATTCCGAATAAATTCGAACTATTCCAAGCCATTTCGGAATCTGTTTCTTAATCAATTCAAATTATGTCGAAGAATTCGAAACAATTTTTTTATCCGAATCAATCTGAGCTTCACTAAAAATGAATCCGAACTTGTAATTCAAATTAATCCGGTCAATCCGAATTTATCCGGATTAATTCTCGGATTAATTCGGATTGGCTGAATTCATTCGTATTAAAAGTTCGGACTGATTTCGAATGGACCTCTGATTGATGCGCATTGAAAACTTGCTTAAGATTTATCTGAAATAACAAGGATCGCATTGGAAACAGATTCCAAAATAGGTCAGATTGGTTTGGAAGGAATTCCCAATCCAAGACTTTCATCAGGTTGTCGCCTACGTATAATATATTTTTTAAAATTATAAGATCGCTTTCACGCACAACATCAAGTACATATCAGTGTCAACGCTGAATGATAGGATACGGTACGATTTTCTAGTCCTGTCCACAGAACTTTATTAGGAACAAGAATACTAATTATTAGATTTCGCATTTTACTACGCCTAAGGTGCGAACCAAGATCGAAAAGGCACTTCGAACAAAATTAATTTAATTTCTGTATGCGGCAATGAATTCGTTAATTTTTAATGCGGTTGAAACGTTCAAATGAACGAATTTTCATCAAGGTGTCTATTTAATGTTCTATTAGAAAATATGTACTTAAAAGTAATCACATAAAATTCAAGTTTCAACCAATCGAAAAAAATTCGATAAAACATTTTTGAAATCCATTGAAATTTTTTCAACCCTTTAAATATTTCAACTTCTTAAAAAAGTTTTTAATCAATTAAAATTCCTTGAAATTGTTTTAAAATTCATGGAAAGTCTTAAAATATCCATAAATCCCTTGAAATTGATAAAAACAAAAAAAAAATATATATATACATATATATATATACATGTATATTTCGTTCATTTAACGTTTAAAACTTCTGGTACATATTTTTTATAAACACACGAAAGAGTTTCAACATGATTCTTATGCGGTGCTGCTTTACGATTTAAAACCATACCGTAGTCCTCATATTCACATATTCATCTAATAGAATCATACAAAAGGAAATCTGCTACTGGAACAAAGGGAAAGTTTCACTTTTTGCTTTTAAATTCTGTTTTTTTATAAAAGAATAAGCTCTCATCAAGCCCTTCATTGGACCCTGTAATGAAAACTATTTCGTTTCATCCATTTATTATGGAATTATACTTTGTCTAAAGTACCCAGTGCTAAGAGGCTGCTCAGTATTCTTGTAAAACTTGAAACAGTCATAGGTGCCATTAGCTTGAGCATTTTCTGTATATATTGCTTTAATTTCGTTTTCAGTTACTTTGTATTTCTCTCATTTACTAGGTCGTTTGTTTTATTTACTTTAAGAGAGATTATTTTGAATTTTTTCTAAATTGTCTTTAAGTCTAACGAGTGACTGAACTAAATAAATCTATTGTTCAGCAAAGATTTCTAAAAAATTTTTTTTAAAACCGATGGTCAGTGGTTTTCAATGATGCAAATGTATCGAAAAGCGAAACTCAGTCTATTGCCACTGTCTTAATGAGATTTGTGAATGACCATATGAATGGTGTTATTATTAATATTATTTCACAGCTTTGTTTGCAAGAGTCACTGTGGTGTCCCGAAATGGCTTTGCGCTTATCTGCTGACTTCTACCTTAGTCAAAGGCATTTTCCTGGATTTTGAGAGCACCAGTGTGGCCACATTGCTTCCGTTTTAAGTCCCCGAGCCGTGAGGATTTCCATATGTGCAGATAATCTAGTGTAGACATTTTCTTCAACTGAAAACCCATTCGTTGGCAGGTCACTCCTAAGAAATTAATAATTAATTGATAATAATAAAGTATCAATTCCTCAAGGAATTTTAGTAGGTTTTAAGAGTTTTTAAAAATTATTTTCAATCAGAAAAACATACCACAATCTTTCACCGAGGGCAGAAGCCCTAGGCCACAGTCGAGGTCCCAATGAAGCTTGTCCCATTTGCTCACTCCAAATCGCTGCCTCTCCTCCCAAAATGAGATTCCATTGTTGCTGTGGATAATCTCGCCAAGGCCTATGATTGTATACAGTTTGCCAAGTGCGATATTCACCGCAAGCGGCTTCTCCTGTTTCCCTCCACCTTCCAAAGCCACAGTCCAAGTACCAACCGTCAACATGTGAGAGAATAACTTTGAAACCATCTTCTAAGAGTTCCTGAGTTTCTGGCCAATTGCTCGCGCCCCACGATTGAATCACATGCACTTTTGGATCAAGGTACATAGTAATATAGGGTTTCTTTGTAAGAGGTGAACTCCACAAAATCACAGACTTTGGAACCACTTCACGATTCACCTTGATTATCCTCTGAAGTAGTTTTGTTTCAAAATCTGCCCACAGGGCATGGTAATCAGTCATGTTCTGGGCTTGCATTGCTGTCGTGATGTTCGAATATTGGGCCCAACAATCTAGATTAACTTCATCTCCTCCAAGGTGGATGATGTCTCGAACTTCAGTAATGTCTAACAGTTCCTTGTAGAGTCCTTCTAAAATTCTGTAAGAGTGTTCATTGATGGGATTCAACTGGCCACAATTTGGTTCTCCACAGTAAGATGACCAAGGCATCTGATCCACACAAAGAGCCAACTCCCCATACCCATGTTCAGAACCTAGAAATTGATAGATTTTTATATATGTAGATAAGATTGACATTTACTAACTTTTCAATTTTAAGAAATGTTGAGTAACTCTAAGGTTTCTTTGAGGAATGTATAGAGAGATTAAAATTAAATTTCATATTTTTATGGGATTTCAAGAAATCTTAAAAGATATTAAATTATATCCAAGAATAGTAAGAAGCGTGAATAATATTTGAGAATGAAATTCTAAAAAGCTTTTACATAGGATTAATGTGAGCTTTATCTACTAACCCCATTGCCAACCAGCTCCAGCATGAGCAGGAGAATCAATCTCGATGAGAATTCTGATCCCTCTGATCCTTGCATAATTCACGAGATCTCGAACATCCTCAGGAGTATAAACTTGTTCTCCACTATAAGCACCCCATCTAGCCATTTCCGGAAAGGTAGCAGAGTCAAAAGGGAAACTTTGAGAATCCGTGAGATGCCAGTGGAACGTATTAAGTTTTGAGGCAGCCATTCCATCAATGACTCTCTTTAACTGTTCTAGAGAAAAAAACTGTCTTCCTGTATCAACAAGCAATCCTCGATAAGAAAATGTTGGTCTGTCTTCTATACTTGCTTGGGTTAAAACCCGAAGCATCCCTTGCCTCCCAGCTATCTCGTCCCACCATATCATTTGACTCAAAGTTTCTAAACCGTGGCGAACTCCATAGTAACTGTTAGCTTTAATCCTTGCTTCCACGAGTTTGCCTCTCAGGGAAATGTCTAGTTTGTAAGATTCATCCGTGTCCAGACTTAATTTTACACCCTCAGCATTTCCAGCACTTAAATATATGACAAAATTATCGATGCTGGATCTTGCTTTAGCGTTTGGTACTTTAATCAAGCTTCTGATGTTACCTGCAATTCATAAAAGAAAAGATTAAAGGTCGATGTTGCGATTATATCGGAAACTGCTTTAAACTTGATCTTTTGAAGTAAGTCACACGACAACAACAGATGAAGAAGCCAACTATTGTTGAACTTATTCTCGCTTCAGCTATTAACTGGATTTGTATTTGTCTATACTTCGCGGTCACTTTTAATCGATAGAGAAATATGTTTCTTTATTCATATGATTGAATCGAAGTCTTCTTTATCGGCTTGATTCGTGTCCAGTGAAAAAATGCATCAATAAGCTTGTTTTGATTTTGACGAATTATATAGTTCAGTAATTTTAAAGAATTTCAAAGAAGTTGAATAAATTCTAGAATATTTCAATTGATTTTGAGAATTTTCAAAATATTTGTAGTGATTTTAAAGAAATCCAAGGAATTTCAAGAGATTTTAAATGATTTAAAAAAATCTTAAAGGGATTTCAGAAGAATTCAAAAGAGGTTCAAGATTTTCAAGTCGTTTCAAAATATAAATTTTTTAAAAATTATTTTAAATTGATTATCTTTCTGGAAATTTTCTGAAATCCTGAAATCAAGCTATTCCTTTTATCCTATATAAATAAATAACTGGAATTAGCTTACCTAAAAATACTTCCTTGGCCTGTTCTAACAGAAACTTGACTTCTGGATCAGCGGTATCAATTGTAATGAGTTCAATCTGCTGAAAATGAAACGTTACATGATCCCCGCTCAGAATGATGTTTCCTGTTGGCCTAGGCCAAATTAAGCGAGTATTTCCGCCACAAGTGGCGGCACAAGTTGCAAAGGAAGTCCTGGAAGATCGGACAGCCCTTCTCTCGCAACGTTTCTCATTGCAAACCCAAGACCAAGGACTTTGGAATGTCCTGAAACACGCAAACACCTTCTTACAAAGTCCAATTCTCACACTTTAGTGTTCAAATTTAAATACTACTTCAGTACGATCGAACAAAAACAATTTAAATAAATTTCAATTCAAGCCAAGGACAAAATCGATCGATTCATTTCGCAAACTATGAAAGTACGAGTGGCGATGCCAACTATATATCAAGGAAGAAAAAGATCTTAATTAATTAAGCTCTGAATTCTGTAGTATCTGAATTCACATTTTTTAATTTGACCACCTGTTTTTCGACAATTTCAAGGGGTTTCAAAGGGTTTCAAAAGATTTAAAAATATTTCCAAGAGACATTGCAAAAAAAACATCAAATCTAAATGCATCGAAAAACAGATTAAAGTTTACAAACTCCTATACAGTTTTGTAAATATTTAAATGACAATTTTTCCAGAGAAATTCAGGAACGTTTTAAAATAACAGTATTAAGGACTAACAGTAGTTTCTTGTTAGTTTCTGAATGTAATACGTGATCTGCTTTTTAGATCCTCGTGCAACGATGTAACAGTTATATGACCTTGGTTCAGCGAAAAAAATAAGTGCCATTGAATGAATGAGTGACAAGAAAATAACGTACGAACAATTAATTCAGGATCTCATACGTATTGTTTTGTCATTTTTTTGTTTTTTAATTTGTCTATTTTCAAATAATTCTCATTCTATCTTATTTTGAGCTACAAACATTATTTATTGATTTTTAGACAATGAATTTTCAATTTTTTCATTGACTCTTATAATGTACAAAATAGTTTGCCAAAAACTTATTTTTTTCATTTTCCTTGTAGAGAAGTGTCCCATAAAAAATGGTTTAATTAGCAATCTAACTAAGTCAGTAACATAAAATTAGATTTTTAATATTATTTTATGTGCATAGTGTAAGTAAGAATTGGATTTTGGCAACTACAATAGCCAAAGGGTGAAAATTGAAAAGCGATCCTTGTTATTTTGAAAGCCCATTTCTAAAGACTGGCGATATATTATACTAACGAGAAATGCGAATCTCAGCATGTTTTACAAGTTTTACCTATGAATTTCGGAATATTCAAATAGTTGGTCTTCCGGTCTGGTGATGTTTTGCTTGCCAACCAAGATAGAAACAAAATGACGTGGAAACTCCTTCAAGCTGTAAAATTTTTTAGAAAGAAAATCAGGGTGGCCTTTGTATTTTTTATGGCGACCCTGAATAATAAAACAATTCTGATTTAAATTAAAATTCTTCAATTTATGTATGTATTTCACGTGGAGGACCCAAAATACATAATTGTATAAGCCTTATTTTTTGATAAAAAAAAAAATGATTTTTCGATAATCCACTTGTTTTAATTTCCGGACGATGCAATGTAAATTAAAAAAAAATGAAATCCATGGGTTTCTCGGAAATCTTGTTTTCTTTTACGAGTAAATTTAATATCAACAATATAGAATAACGTCAGTTGCAGCAGACGTGGGATGAAATAGAAATTAATTATGGTTGTATAACTTGTTTCTGCTTACCTTCGAGCGGTGAATGGTTGTAAAGAAGCAAGAGGTGGTGCGTGGGCAAACATTGCGATCAGAAGAACTCCGGTAATGAGGACGAGAAAGAGGAGGATTCTCCTCATCCACCCGCTGGGCACGCCACCCACCATTCTCGCAAACCTTTTCGGAAAAACATATTTAAAAAATCTTACTAAACAAGTCATGAAAAGAGAAAATTAATGTAGTTATTTTATTTGATGAAAAAAATTAACTTAAGGGTATTCATTCAATTTCAAAGCCTAAATAAAACCAGTTTCTACAAGCTTCAGATTTATATGGAACTGTTGATGAAATTTGGGACTATATTTGGAACGAAAGCTCTGTCTGTAATCATTTCTTTTTATATCTAATAGCAGAAATTTCCCGGGGGATTTAAAGATATTTTAAAGAAAATTTAAAGGAATTTTAGAAACTTAAAAGGACTTTAAATCACTTCAAAAAATTCCAAAATTTGGATTCATTTGAATTTTGAATTTGGAGTTAACAATTGATCGAAATGAAAATTCGAAACTTTCGCCGGAGAGTTTTCATTTTTGTTTTGCAGCACAGTTCGAGCTAAAACTGTCATCACTGGTTCATTAAATATTAGGTACCGTTTCTATAAAAAGAGCAATGGTAGGGTCACTTCTGAAATCAATGACCGTGCAAAGACGTCAAACGGTAAATACCTAGAATTAGATAATTAATTACCATTTTTATCTCTAATTCTGAATTGTCAATATACTACTAATAATAATTGGTGGAAATTTTCACTAAAGTAAATTAGCAACCTGTTTTTAACTAATTTATGTTTAGATACTCCTTGACATAGAAAAAAGCATAAAGTGAGATCAAAGCTTATTCAGTGATACATTTTTATATCAGTTCTCTTCTGATTTTCTTATGATTTTTGAGTATCGCATCAAAATCTTTGAATCATATCAATAATTCAATGAAATGTCCCTCACTCATCAATATGTCCGCAATCGACTCTCGAGCCCTTCAACATTTCACTTCTTCACGCTTGTATACTTCAATCAATCCTGGTATCTGGAAACTTGACAATTTTTATACTAGAAACTCTCCATTTTCTATTAAATAATGAAAACTTTTTGAAACAATAAATTCAATTTTTCCTTTAAAATCCCTTTTTCTCTGCCTTTTTCAAAATTTTAAATTTAGTCAGAATTACATTAGGTCTGAATGATGTGAATTTATATCGAGAACTACATTTTTGCTTCACATACATATTGCACACAATAAAAGATCGATAAACGGAATCCAGAGGTCAATTTCCGGCTCGACGAGATGGTTTTTCTTCGTTTTGTGCAAGTAGTCAAGGATAAATTGCTCTTTTAATATGTCAAAAATAGACTTGAAATTTCTTGAAATTTTAAATAAAAAATATTTATTACACCGTTATGTTAAAGAAAAGGACATTTTTTGCGAATGGTGTTTGGCTCATATAATATTACTAGTCTTGTTAATAAAAATGAAATAAAAACATGGATTTATATTCCACTAAATATAAAGGCGATTATTCTCCGAAAGCGGTAGAATTTTATTATTAATAAATACAAGATTGATTGTTCATCCTTGATTTTTATTATGAGTCTATCACCTTTTACTACCATGGCAATATACGTTTCATAGATCGCACGTAATTATTGTAGAATATAACAGAACCTTTGTAAACGAAAGACCTTTTCTTTTTATAGCACTCGTACGATACCAATTTGCTATTTTTAGGGTTGATTTCTGGCCAATCCCATTATCGAGCGTCATGATACCTGCCAGGTTTACTCGGGGTAAACAGATTAGATCTATATCTAAAATAGAGTTCTGTAGACAGCCTATGAACGATAAGGAAATAAGGGCATTGACCAATGAAGAAAAAATTTTATAGTAAACTTTTTTGCGAATTAACTAATGCGAAATAATTCAATAAACACTAAAGTAAGTATTCTTATCATATCGTAATGAAAATAAAGGGCTTCAAGCACTTTAAAAGACTTGGAGGGCTTTCAAGAGATTTATACTGATTTTAAGAAAATTCAAGAGATACAAAGATTCTAGGTATTTCAAAAGAATTTAAATAACTTTAAAGATGGAATATAAATAAGTGACCTTAAATTTCTCCCCCATAGTAAATAATAAAAACACTTAGCATTATATCCTTTATTCTGATTCCTTTCATGGTTGTGAATGACCTACGCTAGCGTCACAAGTGTGACGTAAATGCAGGACTTTTTTATTCGTATTTTCTACAATATCGGATATCGCATTCTTTGACTTACTTACTTTCACTTTTTAAGTCGAGATAATTTAATCAGAAGCCTCTCATTCAATTAATATTCTTGACTTCGTTAAGTGATTTTTAAATTCCAAAGTCGTCTCTTTTTTCAAAATTGAATTTTACTAAAAGCTGGAAAAAAAAGGTAAAGTCAGGATTCCGTGACAGGAGTTAAACAAAGGTCGCACCACGTCTAATATAAATTCTGTAAGAGAAGTTGGATTGCTAGTGCTGTTGGGGAATTCAATCTTCTAAAAGTACACCATGTCGATATTGTCCATGTGAAGTGAAACCTGGTCATGACGATGATGTACCCTCGTAAAAATCCAAAACATTCCAGTACCTTCCTGTGTATATTGATATTTTCATATATCTTCACTTTAAATTTATTTTATATTTCAACACCGAATTTTAATACGTTTTATATCACTTCTTGAAAAATGACCTATACCTCAGCTATGGTGTCACTAACCGGAAAACTGAAAAAATCGGGAAATAATCAAGAATTGAAACCAAATCCCTTCCATGAAATCCCTTAAAATTAATTTAAAAGCTCTTTTGATACTTTTGACTAATGATTTCTTCTTCAATGGAATAATGTTTAAAATTGCATAAAATGTCAACCTTTCGACTTTGTTTTCACGATCCCTAAACATATAGAGTCTATCCTTGAAAAAAAAGTGAAAACAGGATTCTATTGTTGTTTTGAATAAATGCGGTATTATGATGATAATCTCTGAAGTGTATTTATCGATCCTGGCAATTCCAGCCCTTTATCAAAAGACAGATCGATTTGATACGGCACGCGATCAATGACGCTTGACGTCGGCGAAGTTATCTAGGAACTTTGTGTAAGGTCAGTTTGCTATGATTAGAACGATAAACTCCAGTTTATGATATTGCATATGGAAAAGACTTTTGTACTAGCGCCGAAGTGACCTTACGTACGTATACTTCAAACATATATATGTATATATATTTCTCTGTTATACTTTCATCGAGACTGTCTGCTCGTGCGTGGCGCTAAGTAGTACAAGCTCGTTTCAGTCAGACCAAGTAGAAAAGGAAGTTGCGATACGGCAAGCAGAATTCCTTTGGAGGCGCATGAATATTCCCCAAATTCTACTTCTCGAATCTTCATTTTGCCGAAATTCGTTTGACCAAAGAACAATTTACCCAAATTTCTATTTCTCCGAATCTTCATTTCACAATTTTCTTTAGAATCTTGATTTTCATTTGAAATAATTTGTATTATTCCGAATAATAAATTGGCATATATAACAGAAATTCCATTTTACCGAAAATGAAGATTCGAGGATTTTTTAGAATATTTATGCGTCTCATTCCTTCCAGAATAAACTGGATTAATTAAACTAATCCATTTTTACTGTCCAGATTCTTAAATGGCTTTTTATATTTATTACAGTTTCGAGGAAAAACACCTTTAAGGCTTTAAGTAATTTATTCCTGTTTTATTACAAAGCATGAGTAACAATTTTGTCACTGAAAATAGTTAAGACGTTTTTTTAATAATTAGAAAAACCATTCGAAACGACGCGACGTTTTACATCTTTTAATCGGTTTACGAATATCCGAATTGCAATATTAATTCGCGTACAAGAAGAGCGAAACTATAAATCTAGTTTGATCGAAAATTAAATATGCATAGGTGTCGTCTTTTTTGGGCATCATTGATCCATCAGTTGCTCGCAATTTTTATGGCCTTTCCGATTTCCACCCACGAAAGTTCAATAAATTCGTACTAAATGAAAATGAAATTCTCTTCCTAATTCAGGAGATGAAACATTAATATCTGAAATTCAATGGAATCACTTCTGGAAAAGTAAGATACATTTCCTGACTTTTGATGGTAGAAAATATTAAGAGTTTCAATTCAGAAATTGTTTCTTTTTACTTTCAGCTAAATTTTTGATAATAGCATCTCCCTTGTGTTGGTTTAAATTTATTTAAATTTGTTGTCACCTATTTCTTATCTATTTTTATAAAAAAATTGCCTTTTCACCATTTTTAATGACAATAGGCACTGTGATGACTGGAAGTAGAAATTGAGCAAATGGCGAGCATAATTGGAGTAATAACTGGAAGGGTGAATATGCTAGGGGTAGTTTGGGGGGAGGAAATGAAGGAGAGGGTTAGGTAAGGCAGTTGAAACCATGACGCAAGTCCTGTTGGGAGGGGGGTTGGTTGGTAGGTAGGTAGGTTCGTTGGTTGGTAGGTAGGTTCCTTGGTTGGTAGTCTGTAGAGTCATAGTCGAGTGTAGCCAAGCAACGCGCAATGACCACAGTTTCTACCGATACGGTACCACGCTCAGACAGGTTGTCCTTCCCTACTTCCTGACCCAACAAACTCATTTCTTAAGATAAAAAAAAAAGAAAAGAATAAAGACAAAACTCCAAACAAAGAAATGTACTATCATCTCACAAAAATATGGGTTGAGGATCTTTTTTCTTCTAAACTTCTTCATTTATGATGTCAACTGATGTCATATCATACATGGTGTCAATAGAGAGAGAGAGTGAATAATGACTTCACTCTATGGTGAACAGCACGTGAAACTTCACTTAAACTAGTGACTGTTCATTTATAACTCCAGGTCATACAAAAAGTGTTGATAAAACGTTTTGATGAAATGTGAAACAAGAGTGAGAAAAGGTAAGGGACTTTTTCGGTAATTATTATGGAATGTTGTTTTTTCTGGTTTAGAAAAAGAATTTGAGATGACAAATAATATGAGGAAGGAATTAATATAAAATCTAATTGGTTCCAATAAATATGTATGAGTAACACAATTGCATTTCAAATTTCCAAGGAATGTAATAGATGCAAAAGCATTATCGATTTCCTATTGAACTTCCGCGCAAAATTCGCCTCATGTATATCTCAGCAGATATTTCTTTACATTTTTATAGTATTTATCAGAGCCTATACAATGTTGTGTATGTAATATGATTGGATCTTCAAATTCTATAAAATCTATTTTTTATTAGTCTCGTAAAATACTTGGAAATCTCTTAAAATATTTTTAAATTATTGATCCTTTATCAACCGTGTTTGAAAAAAAGTTTCTTGGTTTCTTTTTTTATGATACAAAAGAAATTAGATCCATCAATTATGAAGCCTATCGAAAGACCTTTGAGTGTTAGCCAGCCCTTCACATCGCTAAAATCTTCTAATGTTTCGATGTTATTCTTATATCATATTTCCACTTCTTCTCTATCTATACATGGATCTATAATTAAAGCTTTTTGTTTTTTTTTAGTAGAAATGATCGGGAATCATTATGGAAGTAGGGGAAATACCTTTTGACAGCGCGAGACCGCATGGCGGAGTAGCGAAGGTGGGTAGAGGGTTCCGGTTCCCGATAAGCGACACACCAGCCATAAAAAATATTTTATAAACGAATATGTCCGACACGGTATAAGTGGCACATTTAAATGATGGCGCGCACGCAAAAAAACCAGTAGGCAACACGAGATGTCAAAAGAGTTAGAGCTTCTATTACGTGTTTTAGAGTCTAGGGTAGTGATCCCGGTATAACAATAATTTGTCATACATGTCCAAGTTAACGACATACGTGTACCAACCGCAACTACTCGGGGTGAACTACTTTTCTCAATTATTAATAAAATAGAGACCAAGGCCAAGTCGTATTCAGTCATTTGGCGACATTTAGTTCGTAATTGAGTTATGAATAGTAAAATAGACTACTTTTAATCACTAGTTGATTAATTCATGATTGATAGTTCAATTAATGGGTCTATTAATAGTAAATTCGAAAGAAAACTTCTTTGAATTAATAAAAGTTTTTTGATTCATTGATAACATCGAAAACATCGATGTTTTGTTTCCATATCCTATCACTATTTGTTGTTACATTTGCATGTTTCATAACACAGAAAATCCCAGGCATCTTTTCTATCTTAAAAAGGGATAGAAATGTTGAAGCGTTCTTAACCACTCGCAAATTTATCCGTTACCAGATAATTTTGATAACTATGCAAAACACAATTTACAACTATTTTTATCTGCAGCGTTTCTTATACTAGAGCTTAGGATTGAAAAAATCCCTGAAATTTTCTGTGAAAGAGTAAATTTAATATAAAATGAATTTTGCGCCAAGTTTATATCAAAAGGTTCTGATATTTGTTGAACTGAGCTTTTCTTATTATGCAAGAGTCTATTGCTCTCGGAAAAAAGAAACGATTGCTTTGAATGTCATGCATGTTGTTGAAGCGTAGTAAATGTAGCAAGTTTACAATCGATTTATTCTTGCGAGGAGGTATAGTCGAGTGTCCAGTTAAATTTAATTTTCTACCTTAACAACCTTTTTGTGTGCTATGAAGGAAATGAAATATATTATTGAAACAACTAAAATTTCGTTGATCCTGCGGCAATAAAATCGTTTTAATGTCCTAATAAAATATTTTCCTCAGAGTAGTTATAATTCTGATAAATCTTAGCTTCTCTTCAAATTAAAAAGTTCGAAAACGTGATTTTATCTAATTCAAGTAATTGGAAACGCTTTCGGTGTCCTTTTTCATGTGCAAATAATAAGTTGTTTCAGAAACAGGTTTATGTTAAATTGAGTCATTTTTTATTTGACACTTTTAAGGACAGTAAAATTTCTCTGCACTTCTTTCAAAAAGTTGTACATTTTCTCACTGTTTATTCAAATATCCCTCGTTTGAAGTTGAGCTCGATGCAAGGACGAGCGCAATTTTCACAGAAGGAAGCAAAGCAATTAAACTAGGAAAAGCGTCGAGTCGCACTGACTCGCAGTGGACAACAATTAAGTAAATTACGTTTGACGGGAGGATTAATTAACTTTAATTAAAATCGAATTGTTCGAAAGAAATGGTCAACGAAGGAAAAACAAAAAGTTTCGTCGTCGAGAAGGAGAAATTTGTATTTTCTCTTAGCTGGGATTAACATCTAAAGCTAATTTCGTACAATTGGGAGTTTTTTGTTGGAAAAAAGTACACATTTTTCACTGAATTTTTCGACATTTTAGGCCCTGACCCTGCACTTAAATTTATTGATTATTGATACAAATTTCTTGTTATTGCACACCTCAAATCTCTCTCAAAAAAATAATAAATAATGGAAGAAAGCATGTACTATTCTAGATTCTAGAAACTATATCTCTGCATGCTATCAAGGGATTAAAGCGAAACGAGAAAATGAGAAACGTACCGAATTGATATAAGCAACATAATCTCTTTCATCTGAAAGCATTTGAAATTACTCTTCGTTTTTCGAACTGATAAATAACAGCCTGTTTTCAAAACCTATCGAACATATTAATATGTATAAGTGTTTTTCGCTTGAATTAAAAAAAACGTCGTGTAAAGTTGAAAAAATAAAATAAATTTTGATTATTTTAAACTTAAGGTTTAAATTAATTGAATTTTAATGACCACTGGTGAATAATTAACATCAAAATTAATTTGGCTTGTCAACTCACCTGTCAATTCTGACAATTCTGCGAGTTGCCTCATCCAAAATCTTTTACTCTTGCGTGCCCTGAAATGAAAACATTTTTTTTTATATTTACACATTGTAATAAAATTATGGATTCATTTGTTTTGTTTCAGATTCCAAAGGCAACTCAGATTCTAGTCTATGACTCTAGTATTATGTAAAGAAACATTTGGTATACTATCACGAAATCTACTTCCTGCACTCATTAGACTGTGATTCATTTATACAAAATAATTTTATTAAAAAGCCATTATGTATTGTTAAATGATTCACTTGAAAGAATACCAAAGATATGTGAATATTTTAAATTACTTAAGACTAAAGTAATGAAATAAAAATTAATGAACTCATGATCGAAGACTATAAGAAAATTGAAGATAGGATACTGAAAATAGTACTTAAAAAATTGAAAGATAGAAGGCAAATCTTCTAATTTAAAATGTCAATGAAGAGAATTGCAGTTTTAACAGCAGTACAATCATCCCAATATTATTCGAATAATTCGAGTGGCTCTGGTGCAAGTTACATTCTTCAGGGATATAATATGTCATCTAGTGGAAATGGAAGGTCTGGTCGATTTGAGACTGATCTTCATGGAAATGTTAATATTCTTCTAGGAGGGTAAGCAATTAATAATATTAAAGTACCTAACGTAACAAAAACGTGATGCAGACAAAATTTGTCTGCATCAATAGAATTCCTTACAGTATGTACCATTTTTTAAAATAGAAATATTACTCGAGTTTCTTTCTTTTTTTTTTCGATTTTTTTCACATAATCACTGTTTCATCACAAAGCACAAGACTTTCTTTGAAAAAGTGGACGTGTTGCAAGTGTACTTCTAGAATCTAGGGTCTCGACCTGATACTTTAGAACCGTGCGAATACCCCAAATCCCCTGCATCTTGAGTAGTCAAGGATTTTCACACTTGTCCCTCAAAATTTTGTTCCACCTTTTATTTCTACATGTGCAAAAGATTCTCTATAAATCATATTTCCATATATTCAGTTGAGCACAAAAATTCAGAGAGTAATAAATTCTTTAAAGAAAAGGTAGATTGAATTGAAAAGATATATTATTTCTTAATCATTAGTAATTCAGAAATTACTATTTCTTACAACCACTTGCACACAACTTCATGAAATTCTTTTCATTAACAGAAGCTATGAAGCTTTCATTTAAAAATTTTATCGAGAATTTTCTGCAAAGCAAATTAAGCTCAAGTACACTTAAAATTTTGTTTGACTCACATGAATGTACATATTAATCGCGTCCGAGATTCGTTAAAGATCTTCAAATTCTTTCAAATCCTTTGACCCGACTATTTCCAGTTAGGTAACACCATAATTAAACTAACACAAAGGAAAAGATTAATTGCAGCTTTTTTTGCTCTTCCAGCCTTATTTCAAACTCTCAATAATATCACCTCAATTGCAATTATAGTTTTCCACTTAAATTTCATTATATAGAGGTATAATATATATATACCTCTTGTAATTTGTAATATACTAGCAAACCAACACGTACGTGATTATTTTGCTTTTCTTTTTACAACTTCAAGAAATTCAAAAGCCAACCAGCTTTGCTACAGCAATGTGAACTCAGAGAACAGTTTCTTTGATACACCGACCAAGAAAACATTTCTTTGAATTAAAAAAATTTGTTTGATTTAAAGGACTGTTCTGTAATTTAACAAAATTTTTCTCCAATTCAAAGAACTGTTTTCTGTGTGTGCGTGTGTGTCGAAATTTTCGAGACATTTTGTTACACCACTTTTTTTAGAGAGAATTTTTTTTCGGAAAATTCCACTTAAAAGACAAATATTAAAATATAAAACGACCTTTACTTATCGCGTCAATACTCGTAAACTTTAGTATAGGCTCGAACATTCGTGAAATGTTCACCTAGGGAGTGTTTAGCATTTCGTGAATATGAGCTTAATATACCGCTGTGTATACATAATACATATGAAGCATGTAGTATATATTCTTATATAGGATGATAAAGCTAACATAATACAACAACTAACTTCATTTATGAAATCAAAAATTTTTCAACTTTTATTTCAGAGATAAGCAACAGTAAATACGTAACATTACAAAGATAACATAAATTCGAAAATGTAAAATCCCTAATATAAACTCCACGAAATCTCGCGAAATCCCTTAATATTCTCTAAAATTCAATTAAATCTCGTTAAAACTCTTAAAATTCCCGAAAATTTTATTTGGAAGGCCTAAAATTATTTAATTTCAAATTGGAATCGTTTAATTTAATTTTTTTTTTGTTTTAAATGTTTGAATACCTTCTTTTTATAAATAACATAAAAGAAGCATTAATTGCGAAATAAGATTTAAAAAATGGGGAACTGAAGGATTTTGAATGAATTTGTCACCTAATGATTTTTCTTCATCAGAAATGTGAAAGCAAGACGTGAGATTTGCCGGCAGTTATTAATTTCATTACAATATTCATGGATGTTATAAATAGAGCTACTTGGTGTTGTACTATATAGTCTGAAATATTGATTTCTCGAAAGTCGAAACTAATATTTCTAACGATTCTTTCTACCTTTTTTCCAGAGCCATGCTGAGCGGTGTGATTATCATCGTCGTACTGATTTGTTACTGCTGTCATAGAAATGTACGAAAGCATCGACCACAGGAATATTCTCAATACTGGCGTACTGAACCAGATGTTCACAGTCTCGAAGTTTTTACAATGGATTCTCATGCTATGGTAAGCAACCATTTAAAAAAGATTGCAGCAGTAAAATATCGCTATTTCTCCATAACTTTCAGGAGACTTCCAATTTTAATCCCTCAACTTACTTTTTCCTCTTACTTCTTTGATTTACTTGTTCTTCTTTCGTAATTTCTTTGCTGGCAAAAAACTTCAATTCGTTAGCAAAAACTATTTTTCTTTGGATCTCATATTTTATCTTTCTTCATTTATTATCCAACTAGGAAAAAATAAATGCGCGCAATTCGCTTTTGACTCTTTTTAGATATCATTTAAAATCTACAAAGACTTCTTGAAAGCTCCCCCAAAAATATGAAATTGAATTTTAATCCCTGAAAATCCTCAAAATCGTTTCAATCGTTTCGTGGAGTTCAACTCTTAAATTTTTGTTAATCCTCTGTAATAACTCGAAATCCTTCGGAATATTAAAAATGTTTAATAAACAGAATAGAAAAATGAAATTATTTTTAAAGGATTAGCTCTAAAGTACCTATAAGTTCTTCTCTCAGTTCTTCTTTAGCATTTTGGTATAGCATACTATTTCTTAAAAGTTGATAGATTACGTATCACATTTTTCCATTCTTTTGATGTCAGTGAAGTAAAAAAATGAGAGTTCGGTCTCTAACAATCTTGTTAGAAGTATTATCACTGTGGGTTAGTAATCATGAATAGGGTGGCAAAAAGTGAATTTTTATTCAGCACCCTATCTACACCTTGTGCATGTTTTCGTCATTCTCGAGATATCATCTTGCCCCTTGCCCTGTTGAATATTAACGCGATATTTTCCATTCCAACGTTACTTTGACTTTCGAATAAACAAGGTTTTTGTAAATATCGATGGTATCTTGAGACTAACGAGTTTCTCCAAGTTACGAATTTTATTCCCCGAATCTGAATTTTATTAGTACTAGAATGTCATGCGCAAATCTGTCAATAATTTATGCTTATGATAATTTTTAACAGTTTTATCTTAAAATATTTTAATCTTCAACGATCTTTAAACTATTTTCAATTTTTTTTAATCCCTTAAAACTCATTAAAATCATTAAACTATATAATTGGTCAAAATCAACCAAAGTTATCAACGCATTTTTTCACTGGGAAATATATAATAGCAATCTCCTCTTTTTTTATGATAGGATAAAGTTAAATAGTAAATAAATATTCTTTAATGAGAGACATTATTTATGAAGGCATTTAATTTCTTAAAGGAAATTTATTCATTCAACCAGAAATAACTCAAAATTAAATTTGAAAGTAAAATATTCCGTGCAGGTTGTTTGATTAAAACAACATTGTCTAACTTTAAACTTTTAACTTTGAAATTATATAGATAAACGGTGGATATAATCAAGGATTAGACATGGTTGGCTTAAAAAGAAATTAAAAAGGATTTTATGAATATTTAATTTAAGAAGAGCGTAAGAACCTGTTTTTGATATAATACCTTATCTTCCATTCTCATTTTAGGTCGAGGTTTTTCTCATTATCATTGACATAAATCTAATCTCCAAAGGGTAGAGGTATTTACCTGAAAATACGTGTACAAAAATGCTATTTTAGCCCTGATTATGGTTCGTCTTGGGTTTAAGTGGAGATTTTCTGTCGTTTATAATTCAAGATTATATCTATTGACTAAAAATTATAGCGCTTGTAACTTTTTTCTATATTTTTATCTTGATTTTAAATTACGAGCGATTGGAGTACTGAAATGCCTATGTTTATTTTTAGTTTGAGTAATATTTCTGAATAAAATAGAATTGGCAAAAAGAATTCCGTTTATTAGAACGTACAAAACTTCTGATACATTGAAAAAAGGGGAAAAGTCGAGATTATGCAATTATCTGCTAATTGGGTCTTAATATTGTAATAATGTATGGGACATAATTTCTCAAAGGATACCACCCCAAAAAACGATTCGTCCGATGAAGCTTAAAGTTTGGCTAATTGGAGTTCTATTTTGCACAAAACAAAATTTTTAAAATTCACAAATGTCTTGTTAAAATATCGAAGCCCTGTCAAAATTGTGATGCAATTTTCTATCTTTTTTCAGTGTTACGAGCGAGGGACAGGTTTAACTGGAACGGAAGAAGGGACCTTATCATCGCTACCTCGTCCTGTAACACCGGGACCACCTCCAGCTTACGAGAGCCTAATCTTCAACCCCCAAAGTTTACCCTCTCCAAGTGATAAGAAGGAGTCGCCCAGAAGCCTCGGTAACATACTTCCGGTTTGTCCGGAATCTGAGACAGGTCGCATTAAAAATAAAGAAGATACTAATAATGATGACGAAGGTCTACCTTCGTATGAAGCTGCATTGAGACTTGAAGCCAGTGGATATGTTTAAGGACTAAACTCAAAGAGAATGATTTCCGTCGAAGAAAAAAAAGGTTGGGTCTTTCCAGAGATTCTAAACTTCCAAAAAATAGTCGTTGATCCGCGAATCGAGGTTTCAAAATGTAAGGGTACTAAATACTAAATTATTGCGTATTCGATAAGAAAATCCGTGAAACGGAATTCCAAAAAGTTTCGAATATTTGAAGAGCTTGTTATAGGTACGAGTATTTGATATTGGTAAGATTCCCAATACGTGGAAGTGATCTTCCTTTATAAAGTAAGGAGTTAAAAGTGAATGAAATATTTAATATAGTGATGATAATATATAAAAAAAGTGCAATCTTTTGATTTTCCTGGGCGAATTATTATTACTGAAGAAAGAATTTATCAAATTTTATTCAGGATACATATTTTGTACAATGCGGACGCTTTGTGGTACTTAACTGATTTCGTTTTGTACGCTCTTTGTGAATTACACTCTGTATATAGTCTGTTTAAGAATTATGCAAATTTAACAATATATTATGCTTTTATTACACTCGAGCGAGTAGTGTTTCATTAATCGGAAATTATTCAGTTTTTCTCTTCTATTTTAGAATATTTCTTCTTCTTTTTTATCATAAAAAAGTGGATGCAATTATATCGAATAAGGTTCTTTAAAATCGAAATCTTTTTGAATTTTTCTTCAATTTTTTGAAAGCATATTGCGAGCATAAATTTGGCGAAACTAAATTTGCTCTTATCGTAATCACCACATGTCCTTGAAATTATATCAATTTATGATACACCTTATACACTAACTTCGAAACCTCCAATCTATTTATCATTGTTTGATAAAGTTGTAATAACTAATAACAACTTTGAGAAGGTAACAAAGTTGGCAAATCGAATATTTCAAGTCGGTAAAAATTTATCTTATCTTCAGTAGTTAAATGTCTCTGTTCTCAGAAAGATAAAGATATTATAAAAATAAAAACCTAGCAAGGGTAGATTATTTCACCAGACTTCACGTTATTTAAAAATTAAAAATTTTTTAAAGTATACTCTAGTAATAGGAAAAGATATTCCACATTTCAATCGTCGGTAAGGCGGAAAGCCTCTGCAAAATTTATCTGCTACAATGAAATTTAATTTACCTGCTCACTTTAACGATTTTAGCAATTCTGACGTAATTTTAATTAAATTATAGTTCTAGCGCCAGGGATGAATCCAGATAATGGTTAATTTATTTTATTTTTTTTGTGGGGAGGGGACACGCAGTGCTGGTTAGGGAAGCTAAAAAGAAGATATAAAAAAAATCTTTGAATAATGTAGAGTTTTTTTATTGGGGGGAGGGGGTGCCCATCTGTATCCAGTTATGTCTAACGCCCTTTTTAAACTATTAATCAAAGCATCAAATTAGTCTCATTAAAAAAAAATGTTTTCTTTAGCTGACAGACATGTTCTCTATTTTGTCTTTTTTCAAAATTGAGGGTCCGGATTCTATAACTACGCATAAAGAAGTTGCAGAGTTATGCTAATGAAATATTTTACTTTTAAAAAACTAGCACACAATTTCATTTGATATTCATACCATTAATATAGATCAACTGATATGGTTGAATAATTCACTGCCACAAGTTCTTCTCAAAGAAGAAGTAGAAAATAAGAAACTTTCTGATTATTTAATATCTGTGCAGTATTTGTTTTATATTTTTATTATTTGTCAATTAAGTATATTTACAACGAAAACTTTCTGAAAATAAAAACGAAATTGAAGAAATAGTGAAACTGTCACAAAGAAGACCTCTTTTCAAAATATTCTTTTATCTTTTTGTCCCAGACAGACTGTTAGTTCTTTGACATTTTTCGATGGCATTATACGTCATTTCGTTCCACATAAAAATATATTCTTTCTGAAACGAATAGACGAGAATTTCTTTTATGAAGTATTTCGGAGTCAAATTTTAATAGGTGGAAAATTTTAAAGGCAGATCTTTAAACAATATTCATGCTTTTAAAAGTTAAATTTTCCTTTCCTTTGATATAGTACAAATATTTAAAAGTTTTCCGAGGGGCTGTTCACTAGAAAATCAATTCTACCTGATTCTACAGATTCTCTACTGATTTCCCACATGTTTCTGAAAAATATTTGAACCATTGATTCTGAATCGATTATAAATATGGAAAATTATTAGTGAACGGACCCTCAAAGTTTTCCTACAGTTTATTTTTAAAGTGTTCGTAATCTTACTGAAATCGAATATTCCCGACATAGAAAATTCCTAAAAAAAATTTCCGACAGTTATATAAAATATCAGAACTGTAAGATTCCCAAAGCTAGAAAAATCCTGAAGTTATAATAAAATTCATAAATGTAAACAATTAAAAAATTTGCAAATTACAAAAAGTATTTTATAAATTACATTAAAAGAAATTATTCTTCGGTACATCTCTTAAAAATTTTTTTTTACTGTTTGTTAAAATTTTTGGTAAAACATGATACATTTTTAGGTAAAATCATGGATTTTCAAAGTGCGATGAATATGCAGAGATTCCTTATCTGCTTTATTCGTGATACAGTTTCTATCCTAAAAATAACAAGTCTGTTACACAAGCATGGCCCTAATTACGTGAAGCCGTGTAGAGACTGTCGTGAAATACATCGAGCAGCTGTGAACTCTTAATGAAAAGCTAGGAGCACGAAAAGTTTGCTATGTCACTTCGATAGTAGTTTCTAGTAAACAAGCAACCTCCGATCGATGTAAACTCACTTAAAATCTCATTTATTTAATTGTCCCTCACCATAAGCAAACATTTCTAACAATACTATAAATAATTAAGTAAAGAGACCATCCATAAATTACATAACAATCTTTCTCCCCATTTTTCCCCTCCACCACCCATTTTTTAAATACCAGTATTATTTAATAACTTTTAAAATTCATTAAATCCTTTAAAATTCATTAAAATCATATGAAATCTCTTCAAATATCTTAAAGTTCTCTAAAATCGCTAAAAAGTTTCTAAAATTATGTATAGATTTTGTAGGTATAAAAAATAATCAATTTGGAACATCCAGATAGGATATTTATAAATACTAAGTACCTGCAACAAAATTGCAGACACTTTACACTGCCATTATAAGACTATTTTTGGATAGTTTCAATGGGCAAAGTTTACTACCAGCTAACTTCTAGAATTACTTCATTTGCGAACGAGTTTTCAATTTTATGATATTTATAGTTTGTTCGCGGAAATGCTAACAAATGGTAAGGAATAAGAAATAAAACGGAGATAAAAAAAAGTTTATCAATGTGTCATTATCAAGTAAGCTCAATTCTGCATTCTTTTATGCAAAAAATTTATCTTGAAATCATTCAAATAATTTCAATTTGTAAATTAACTTGGAAGCAATCCAAACATGAAAGCTTTTAATTTCAAAAGCAATAAAATTTCAAAATAATTTCTTTACTTACAATTAGACATTAACCCAAATTTATTTATTTTGCTTATCACTGAATAAATAGAAAAATAGTAAACACCAGTGATAATCAGTATGGTAATTTGTAATTTTAAATAAACTTTTTCGAATTATTACACAGTGCTAAGGATAATTGATTCTTAACTAATTGTAAAATCAGCTTAATGACGCTATTCACTATAGCACAAAAATTGCGGAACTACGGAACGTAAAACATCTCTATAAATCTATGAACTTTGTCATTTACATTTTTTACCTACAAATTTCATTTTAGAATTTTTCCAAACAATGTCTTTTTTTGTGTAAAGTCGCGAATCTTTTGTTTAAAAATTATTTGTACTCAAGTAATAATAAAATATGTGTAAAATTTGTTATCCGTGAGTAGATTGCGTGGGTGATTCGGCGAGGAAACAGGAAGCAACAATGTTGACAAGAATTGAGTTATGCACGAGTGACAGAGCGAAAAATGATACAAGTGTTGCTCTAAAAAGCTCCTAGAAAATAATGCACATTTTAATGGTAGCAGATAGTTATAAGTACGGGGGGCACTATACGAACTTTCCAACTAGAGAATTTTAACAGCACCATCACCCCAGAAAATTTGTCTCTTAAATTTTTTAATTATATAAACATACTAGATTAGAGCAAAATATTTTATGTATAGTAAAAACAATTCGAGAAGTTCACAAGAAATTGCAAAATATCTCATGAATTCTTTTAAATTAAAATTATGTTTCAAACCCTTCCAACAGATGAAACCTAAGAATTATAACAGATCATGTTAACTGACATAAGCTAAACTTGAGCAAGCTAGAGTAATTATGTCAATAAAAAGAATTAAAGTCTCGTCAACCTTCCTGGTTTAATTGTCTTTAACCTTGAACTAAACTTCACTTAACACCACACTTCTTGACTCAATTGAAAGTCCAGACAATGAGTGACCCATTTTTCTCGTCTCTTAAATCCACCCTTAGAGCTCATAAAAATGTCCCGACTTAGCTTTTTTATTAAGCGCGATGTAATAAATTGCTGATTAAGGTGTCTAATGAAAAAGGAAAATTTTATGTGATACTTTACCATAAGAGAAATTTAGATTGTCCAATTTTTATGCTCGCAATAATAAATATTTTTTGCTGAAACTATAGACCATTTCTTTCCGTTTCGTACAGTTTTTTAAAAATTAAAGGCCCATTTTAAAGGTGACTTTCCTTCTTGGTACAACGAACTTTTATTGAAAAATGTCAAGGATTCCAAGAATTATCCTTGTTGATTTAATATCAGGTGGTGTTGCAATTATCATATATTTCAAAGAAGCTACTTTATCGGATAAGAGCACAGGTTTTACAAGGGTAATTAAAAATTGTCGGACACTGAGAAATCTGAGGATAGAAAATCTGATAAAAGCCAAAAGCTTCTTACGTAAGCATTAATATGCATGCGCACGTGTATAGTTCAAAAATGAGACGGTTAAACATTTACAGTTTCTTACAAGTTATGCAAACAAGCACGGATGTTTAGGGTCAGTGCCCCTGTCTAACTTCGCAATGCGAGAAATTGGCATCTAGATCTTTTTCTCTTCCTTCCTGTCTAATTTTTTATAGGTCAGTATGACAAACAAAAAATTTTCTATTTATATGCAAGAATCTATTTATAGTTTCTTCAAAAATGCACACTTTATTGTTTAAAATACCATAAAAAGAAATAAAAAATATTCTAATTAATTGTAAAACAAAGCTTTTTTACTTTGTTTAAAACAAGGCTCACATAGAATTAAACAAACCATTTCTTTAAATTAAAATAATTTAAAATATTTTTTTTAATCAAATAAACTTTTGAACAAGTTCAAAACAAAAACTTTAAAACAAGTTTTTTTATGTGTGCTGCATAATCATAGATTTTATCAGTAATAATACTTATTTCGCAAGCCAAGGTAACGACGACGCGACAGTTAATCGTCTGCTGAGTTTATTTAAAAATAGTGGAAAATGAAAAACAGATCTAAGCTATTAAAAGAACTTGAACCTAAATCGATCTACACTTTTTTCTGAGAATTTTCTTTGCTACTTCATTATATTTTCGCATCATTAGAGATAATTATTTGCTTTCGCGATACGCGAGGAAGAAAATTTCCTCTTTTGTTAAGCAACAATTTACATTTGATGATTATGAGGACATATGAAAAGGTACAACAAAAAGCTAGAATCCCTCTCAAAATATCTGATTTCACTCGACAAAAAGAAATGTTATCAGTACTGACAGTTTGTTGCACTCTTTATTCACTATAAGCCTATTTTACAAACTTGGAGCTTAACTCTTGAAAGACTTCCTTCCAATGACTGGAATGTGATACATGCGACAACGGCTTCATGTAGGGTAAACATGAGTCTTCTTGTTCTTATATATTGCTTTAATAGCAACACATATTATCATGAAAAGAAACGAGAAAGCTAGAAAATAGGTTTATAGACATAAACTCAGTTATTATAATATAAAATGAATGCATACGTAAAATTATATCTATGTATAACTATTATGTTCCTGTTTTTCTCCATTACTGCAAGTTATACTTATGTCAGGTTTCAGAGCACAAAATGCTCTCAAAAAATGGGAAATTATAGGGTAATTTTTCGCGAAAGCAGGAGAGTAATAAGAGAATAAATTCCTTTAAATAAAATTAATATATATTTATTGATTCAGTCCGTATTTAAATAAAAATAGAGAAAAAAAGAAAAGAAATTAAAACAAGAGAAACAAAAGAATTTCTTAAAGAAAAGGGGACAACAAGAGAATAGCGAAAAAACTTGTATACTTTTTCACGTAAATACGATTCAATTTGTTAAAGAAAGAACAGATATTCTAAGAATGGCAGTAAATACACTGATCCAGAACGGAGAAAAAATTACGAGTAAGATTAACTGTTCACACCTATAAAATGTTCTAACTAGGCAATGGGCTGCAGCGAAAAAGACTACTATAAACTGATGTAATTATGGGTAGACTGTCTTTTTAACGTGAGAAACAAGGTCGAGAATAATTGAAGATGTGAAGCGATAAGAAACTTTTCTTCTTGATATTAAAAACAAAACTTTCGAATTTCTGTCTCTAATACATGCTAAAATTTAAAGTATTAAAATTAAGCATTAAATTTTATCCTCCAAGAAAAGAAAATCGCCATTGAAAAAGAAGATATTTAAATTCTAAGTATGCGATAAGACAGATGTGTTTTGCAGTTATCATATTTCACAGAAAAGCACCTTATTATTAGATAAGAGCACAGCCTCTTTTTTTATAATAAATTTTTTATTTTTTCTTTGTTTGTAATCAAAGATACCAGTTCTATATTACGTTTAATGTCTATATCGAATTGTATCCGACGATAGAATGCTCATAGTGAGTAATAATGATTCTGGGGTATGGCTGTAATTGACTCATGATTCATGAAACAAGAGACCGGTTTAGCAGTCAGACACGATTCTTCCGATGTTATTGTATTCAAATAATAATGGCAGTAGAGCAGAAATTAACTACTAGATTGCAGATGGTGAATTCTTGTTGCAAAGCAATATTTATGACTTGGAATACACTAGTGCAATCACAACAATGAAAATTGTTATTCAAGACTACACGCCCAGACCGTTATAAAGGCACCTTCTATAATTCTTCGTTAGTATCAGAGAGATTTGTTTGAACTCACGGAACGAAATGCATAAATTGATAATGGCTGCAAAATCTTATAATCTTGTTCAAAAATTAAATAAATTACTGAAGATACTCTTAGCTTGTTTTCATGTTAACTGCTTTGAATACTGCTTAATATCTACATGGTCTGTAAATAGTCAATACTTGACATTATTGCAAAAATAGGTTTCCTACAAAAACAAACTCTAATGATTGTTGAATGTAATTACATGCTGGGTCAACAAAGAAACTAACAATTTGTATAGTATCACTGCAAGTCTGCAACCAAATCGATTCCCATTGCCTGAGTCAATGCAGTCTCTATTCCTATTTTATGTTCAGCGCCAGCTGTGTATTTTTTCTCAATGTAAATTGCGTAACATTTCATATCGTCAGTACTTTATGTAATTGTTATCTCGTCTGACAGGTCTAGTAATTTATGCATCCTTTAAATCTTTATGCTCTATGCTTTTGCTATTGCTATTTGATCAATGTTTCAGATTCAAAATTTATATAACATATATTTATATATAATAATGGCTTTTATAAATAAGTATGATTTTTTACCTATTGATAAAAGACTAATGATACTTGGTGAAAGATTTTCATTTTCTTTTTCTACTGGCTTTATTTAGCTGAACTAGTTATGCAAATTATAAGAATAATCATGACACTTAAAACTGTTTCGTAAAATATCGCGAATCTCCTGAAATTACATACATATGTTATAATAAATACAAGAAAACATTGTAAACGAATTAAGGAAGTATACTGAAAATAGATTAAAAAATTTAATTTGTAAAATAGCGATGACGAGCAAATTATTAAAAATATCAACAATCGATTTTCACAATGAAATGTATGATAAATGGGTCTATAAAACGATACATAAAATCAATCATTCATTCACAACTCTATAATTATCAACTACTGAACTTGTTTGAACATTCGTAATAACTGTAAAAACTTTCGAAAATATCTTCAAACTTTCGCGTATGAATAATTATTTCGAAAGACATTATATTATTTTAAAATATCATAAAATCAAGTTACTTTTCTGCTTATATATTCATGTAATCTTAATTTTGTGCTCTTAAGTATACACTTCTGTTTGAACTTGAATCCCTATTACATAACCGAATTGTAAATCTATATCATATTAAGGTAAAGCAATTTTTTAGAGTTATTGATAACATTCCACCTTATTGTGTGTATCTAACATTGATTCTGATATCAGTTTTTCCTTCTCTTTTAAAAATTTCTTATTCTACTTCTGTTTTCTCGATTATGGATTTAATTATAACTATATTTTCTCATACTCTTGGCTATTTAAAATATTATGGGCCGATGCCACCAACTGTGATTAAATTTTAATCCTTGATTAACTTAAGTTAATCAATACTTTGCGTACGCAAATCAAAGATTTAATCAAGGATTAAAATTTAATCACAGTTGGTGGAATCGGCCCTATGTCTGATTCCTCTAATAATTTAATTCTTTTCATGATTGTATCTCTGATTCCGCCTATTATTTTTAGTATGTACTCGTGGCAATTTTTGGATTCTGTTTCTGATTTCTTGGATATAGTATAATTGTGCAACTGTTTATATGTATCTGACGTCTCCATTTGTTTCTTCTACTTGTTCTTGATGATGTTTCTAATTTCAACAATTCTTTTGGTAGTAATTCTGTTTTGTATCATGTTTCTCATTTCAGCTTTTATTGCATTCACTTTTGTCATCTTCAGTAATTTACTTGTTTCTCCTTTAGTAATGTTCTCTTGATGATAATGTTTCAGATTTCTGGTTTTGTTTATAAGATGCAAATTGACCCAAGATGAGAATTAATTGGCAGGAGCCAATAGGATATCTTTCCCTATCTTCTCCATGCCAATCAACCCCATCGAACAAATAGCTTCAATGTCCAACAATACGAAAAAAATTAGTTATAGAAATTTCAAGACTAATCTCCAACTATAAATCTATCACTACTGAACTTACTGAACATTTATCATGTACAGATACGATTTTATATCCTACCGGCGAAAGTAAACAAGTGCTTAGACGTAGAGAGTCGACCAAGTCACGAATTGCAAATGCTATAGAATCATGAGATAAGTGTGACGAACTTATGTCTGGTGAAAGGATCAAAGATCGTTTACAATCTGCGAGGGATAAAAACGAGGCGAAATAATGGCAAGCAAATAAGATCGAGGGATATAAAAGAAGCAGTCGATCGGCCGCTTCGGACAAAAACAAGAGACCTAACCTTACGCTGCGGCCGTTCTGGCTCCTTTTCAGGCGCGGTCACTTGTCCTTTATTGTTGGGAAGGATCTCGACTGAAAACGATTAGTGAGAAGAACACTGCACACACAATTTAGGCACAGAATAAAGATTATTCAAACGAAGAAAGCACTGACATAGCTCCGCTTGTATCAGGACCCCTCTCTCATGTTAAAAGACACAAACTGGACAGATTAGCACGCGCACGCTCACCTCAATTCGAACTATACGACCATTATACGACTTTTACCACCTCGGATCTCTTCACTTTGACAGCAGTTGCTCTACTCTACTCCACTCCTACTCCATTCTTGGTTTCCTACTCCGATGCTTTTAGCAATACATGTCGCTTCACTTCCAGTAAAACCATGCCCAGAGACATCTGCTGAAAAACTGGTGGATTAGGTGATGTTTCGCTGGTTTCGCTGCGGATAAAAATGGATACTGACCAAGAACCAGATAGAACAGGGAACTCCCTACTCTATAAGACTCCTTAGCAATGTTTGCATCCTGATCCTGGCGAACGTTTCGAATAGAAAAAATCTTATCCTTTTGAATTAATTTAATTTCATTCAGAATTTTAATTTAGGGTCGCGTCCCATGAATCTGGAATGCGTTGCGTTTTGGCGTAAAACCATGAGAGTGAGAGAGACGCACTATCACTACTATCTCTCTCACTCTCATGGTTTTGCGCAAAAACGCATCGCATTCCAGATGCATGGGACGACACCCTTACTCATAACTATTTTCGAACAGAAACAATTAGATATTGTAGTACACTAGCTGATTTACACGTCAATTACTTATTATTGCCAAAAAAGACCTTATTGTTCCCCCACCACCTCCTACCACTTAGGATCCCTATACAGGGCTAAAAAACAATAAATTTTTGTTAATTTGTATGAATGCTTGGTGAATACTTATGAATTAATTACTCCTAAGTTTCCTAGCATTAGCAACCCTTTTTCTTTAACGGCGCTGGACCCAAATTTCAAACTCAAAATTCCATTCTCCATTTTACTCAACGAAAATTATAGATAAATATTTTTTCGCTCTGTAGCTCTAATCTTTTTTCAAATATAGAACTGCGTACAGAGCGAAAAAATGGTTAACTTCTATGCTTTTTTCATAAAACGAAGAATTCAAAATCTAATGTTAAAATTGAATATTTTCATTTTACTTAAAAACTATTTGAATTAAAAATGTTTTGACTCTATACGCATAATACTAGTTAAAAATTGATTAATTCTACAGAGGGAAAAAATTTCTAATTTAATATTTGTTGAGTAAAATGAAGGAATCGAGGTTTTAGATTAGAACTTGGTTCCAACACCCTTAAGGTAGTGATTAAAATCCATCCTCAAGAGAGCAATCAAGAATTATCCCTCCCCAGACATTATGCTTCAGATTTCAAAGTAATATAAACAATAAACGAAAGAATTGCCGTCAATAGATTTCACGGTGATCGGAGGTGCAAAAAATAGTCATAACTTCTGTACCTATCTCGAACTAATATAGAAACTACTAAATAGGAAGTATACTCAAATTAATAAAATTTTATTCTGTTTGAGCATCTTTTTTTACTGACGAGTATTTTATACGTACAATTAATATATAAACGCTACCTGAATTCACCACACGATTCTGATTACAACATTAAATAACTTACAAATAACACAAATTCAAGTACACACTAAGAAATAAAAAGCTCTTGCTCCCAGTTATATTTAAAGTATAAACTCGAAGAAACTCAACTCTTAAATGCGAATGGGCCCAATTTCTTCGTCGAACTTTTGTCAACACTATATTATTATGAAAAATTGTGATCTGATGATAGTGATGATGTCACTTTAAAAATTAAATGTATGGAATGATTTGCTTAGTTTCATTTGAAATAAAAAAACCAATTCCCTAAAGCTAATAAACTTTACATTTTTTAGAAGCATTTCAAGTCTTGCTTCTTTAGAGTTTGTGTTTATTTTTACTTTTCTTTCTATTATCGATACCCAGTCGAAAAAATCAAGAAATGTTCTTTTTCAAAAAGAGAGGAAGACGCATATGCAATGTTAAATACCTAAACGAATTTTTTAAGGGTTTTCCAAAAGATCACAATTTAGCTCATTTTCCATTTATATCAGGGAATAAGAACAACTTTTATTTATTACTTTTTCTTACGATTTCCATGACTAGTACGTCGGTGTTTTTGATTGTATTTCCCACTATTTGCAGACTTTTTTCCCTCTACGTGGCCGTTACCATTAGTAACATCTTTTCTGGAGACCCTTGAGATGTCGTTCTCTGAAAGGAAAATGATAATCATTAAAACGAAATAACAGGATTTTTAAAACTCAGGTTAACAAAATCGTAAAACTCTTTCTTCTTTAAAACCTCTAGATGGACCCAACTGCTAATAACTCTTTATTCTCTTTATTTTGCTCTACCAATATTAGAAATTAAATAACTTTTCGCTCTGTAGACGTATTCTGACTTAAAACACAAATGTGCCTATAGAACAAAAAAATGTTAACTTTTAATAATTTTTGCGAGAAACAAGGAATTCAAAATTAACTTCAAAATCCAATTTTTCTATTTTACTCAAAAAATATTTAAATTACAGACTTTTTTGCTCTGTACCGATAATTATTTTTAAAAATTGAGTAAGTATGCAGAGTGAAAAAATATCTAATTATAATTTTTATGAAGTTAAATGACGAAATCTAATTTTGAGATTGAAACTTGGATCCATCAGCTTTAAGTGAAGATATATTTAATTCAAATTTGATTTTTTACAGTTAATTATCATAAATTTGATAATACCTGATGAATTGGGCCCTTCTTTTGGCTTTACCTCACCGTTGCCTAAGTCACTGGGCTTGATATTGCTTCCTTTGAGTAGAACTTATGAGAAAAAAAAATATAAATTATCATCTCTCAAATGTATAAACTACATGCTAACAAAAATAACTTATTTCTATCATGCACCAACATCTAGTGTACTTTAACACGATCGTTCTGCATGGCGTCAAAACGTAAGTACGCATTACTATATCTGCATCTTGAATTTAAAGATTTAAAACAGTGATAAAAGTGTGGAATGTTACAACTTCAAAAAACGGGCTTTAGTTCACTTGCACTATCTGTTGTGAACTGTATGAATGAACTTCGAACCTCAATACTAACATATCATTACTCTCATGTTTATGCATTAGACTTCAGAGAAAATATCTCCAATCTTCTTTTCTATATTTCAATATCAATTAAAAATTTTTCAAAATTCTCTTAAGGGTGTTTGATCAAATTTCTCACCTCCACATTCAATTTCTTCATTTTACTTAATAAATATCATAGATATTTGTATAAATAAATATTTTAAGGGAGTTCAAGAAATTTGAAGAGACTTCTAAATATTTCAATTAATTTCAGGGAATTCCGAAATATTTTTAACGATTTCAAGACATTTAGAATGTTTTTATAGCAGAACCGAATTGGAATCGAAAATCAGCCAGGGAAAAATCCACTAGACCGTGAAAACTGCCCTTAAAACATATTTTGGTTTTCAAGCACTTTTGAAATACAGAAAAAAATTTTTATAAGTAATATATGCTTATATAAACACAAAATTCAGAAGAAACAAAATTTTTTTCAGAGGGGTTGTAAAAATTCACTAATCCAGAATGTCGTGTAGCGCCGTCCATGGATTTGATACTGATTTGTTGCAATTTTAAATTGAATAAATTAATCAGTCTGCATCCCGTCTAGTAGAATCATTTATCAAGACTTTTGATTAATTTTGAAATTGATAGATTGAAAATAAATTAATGATCAGTTTTAACTGAAATTATTAATCGTCGATAAATATTTAGTGAATGATTGAGATGAAATAGAAGACAACTTTACAGATATTGACTTTGATTTCTCGTGCAGAGAATAAACATTTATTATTTTTATTTATTGTATCTGTAAAATAGCTCATGAAGGCATTGCACTATATTATGATTATTGTTATAGTGCTTCTCTCTCGTTCATAGAGATTTAGAAAATAAAATATTCGAGGTCAAAGATCAATAGCGTAACTTGTCAATTATTGGCGAACAATTTTTTATCATTACTGCAGACGCCACGTAATGAAACCAGACAAAACGCTCGTGTGAAAGGACACTCACGTTTAGTAGGGGAATTTGATCGTTCTGGAGAGACGCTCTTCGAGCTGATTGGAGAATAAAAGGCCAGCTCCCCATCTGTCCCAAAATTGTTCGGTGAATAATAACTTTCTCGTCCCTCGGAGAATTCAACCCCTTGTCTGGCTTCAGAGTTTTCGAGCATTAGGATCGATTTTGCTTTCTGGGAAAATGTATTGCCATTATTCTCTTCTATCCTATCCTTATTTTTTAATTTAGTCAAAGTGGCCACTCAAATTCTATTATTTTTTGATTAAAATGAAGACACTGAATTTGGAGATAGAATCATTGGCCACCCTGAATAAATGTCTCAGTAAAAATATACTTCTCTACTATTTTATCAAATTATGAAATAAAACATCTCTTTCCCCAGATAAAACGAAAAGACAAATATTTAATTTTGAGAATATTTATTTTTACCTCAACTGATTCTGGAGTTTTTTCTTTCAAAGAATGAATAAATTTTGGTAAATCGTTCTTGGCTTCCTCGATAAGTTCCTTAGCTTCAGTTAATAAAACTATCTCATCCTCTGTGTTCGAATCCTCAGTGTCATCAGATGAGCTATCAGGCTGAAATTTAAAAATCTTCATGTCACTTCTTTAGCATATAGAATTATACTTCTATTCTAAATTTTAAATATTCAAGAAAGTTCCAAATTTTTTAAATAAAATTCTGACTTTGTTTAACTGTACTTTGCTCCTTCTTATTGCATTATATTCACTTTGTATGGAAAAGAAAGATTTCTTGTGACGACATGAATCAATTGACCTATAAGATTAATGCATTTAATTGAAAAGTAAAGAATTTATGGTTATTTCAGTTAATTGTAATTTTGAAAAATTTTGTTTTCATCTATAAGTCTTCAAATAACTACATATATGTAATTCAAAGCCAATGGAAGATGTTTCCTCTATAAGGAAGCAAATCATATTTCCTTCCATATTAATAGCAATGATGTAAGTATATATGTATTATGCAAAGCTTTTGTTTTTTTGTTGTCTTGAAACTTAGAGCACTTTGAACTTTTTCCACTCGAAGATGCAAAAAATTAGTACCTAATCATCTGTATATACGTCTGAATTAGCAATTTTAATGATACCATCTTTGTTTGAGACGCCGAATGACTCATTAACCCGTAAGACATATTTTTTAACATGTTAATAACGAACTAAAAATATAAGTGAAACAGACTTCCTATCAAAGCGTAGCCAGGCTATCTGTTCAAGAAGGGTCAAGTCTCAAGGTTTTCTCGTTACAAGTTTACGAGATTCATACTAATTCTTTATCAAATTTTGCATACCTTATAGTATCAATTTTATTAATTATAATTTCATTTAAAAAAAGGATATAAAAAGTGATGGATTTTGATCTGCAATCGCATGGAATAAGTAAATAAAATAAAAATACAATGCAAAAAAGAGCAAAGTACAGTTTGATGAAAGTTGGCATTTTAATTGAGATGATTAGATCCACTAACTTTTTATTTCCTTATCGCCAAAGCTAATTAATTTTTTTAATAACTTACAATAAAATCGGGATCATCAATGCTGTCCTCGGCAGCTAAGCGATCAACTTTAGAGATAAGAGTCTCTTCCTCAGATTGATTAGAATCTTCATCAGTAGAAGAAGAGTCAACTTCGGCGTACTTGCGTTTCGAATCACCTTCATGTGGACTGATAGCAGATTCTGTAATCGACTTTTCAAGAGACGGTGTCTTAGCCTGAAAGAAAAAAGATCTTTACACCTCGTACTTTTAAAATCCAAATGAATAAAAATTTTCAGGGTGTCTACTAATTTTCGTACCCAAAATTCCCGGTTATTCCCCAATTTTCCCCGTTTTCTAGATTATAGTAGACACCCTGAGACTAAATGAGTCATCATTCTTTTCACAAATGAAAGAATGTTTCAAAATCGGATTTATAAAAAGATTTCTCGTATCATTTAATGCGAAATTAATTGTGATAAAATTTCAGACTTGGCGGTGGACTCTGCTTACTCAAATTCTTATCAGAGTCTGTCCCAGCTCTATTTTTATCAGAAAGCACGAGATAGATGCTTAATGACAGACAAAGTCTGACTCTTGTTGTGTCTTTTAGTTCTATTTGTCATTACTTTGCATCTGAGATACAATAATGTCCTGATCGTCTACTGAAGTAAGACTTTCCACTCGTTTCTTTTTCTTAAATCTCAGACACTAAATAATTAAATACCTAATCAATTATAAATATATTTTTTCAATTAAATACTTAAAAAATACAAAAACATAAAATAAAGACGAACTATTTATCTATTTCTTTATTTATCTCCCTTCCTTCCTCCTACTCTTTTCTTTCTTTATAAAACAGAATCGAATCTGTTCCTGATGCAAACAGTTTCTAGGAACCTTTTCATTTTACGAAAAAAGTATTAGAACTAGGTATGTTTTCGCTCTGTACCCATAATTATATTTAAAAGAAGAACGCAACTAAAGAGCAAAAAAATATTTAATTATAATATATGTTGAATAAAATGAGGAAATCCAATTTTGAAGTTGGAACTTGGTTTCAACACTCTTAAGTATAAAAAATCTCTGTTTTCTTCCAGGTGATTGAAATTTTTTACTTTAATTTCTCAGTTTTCTAATCCAGTGGCTTTCTTGAAGAAAGAGAAAGGGGAAGAATTACTCACGGCATCTACATTGTTGAAGATCCACATCGGTTCGGGAGGCGGTGATGGAGAAGCCCTGTAGTTATCCAGACAAGAAAGGCTGGAGAGAGCTAGCTGGATCGACTTTATTATTGACTTCCTGATCTCGTTCCTTGCCAACCCCCTGTCCTACACCCACCACCACGATTTATCGAGCTTTAAACGATTGTTTCGGGAACATTCGAGGACTTAAAGATTCCTGATTGATTCGACGTCGCATGCGAGATTGTCGTTAGTCTTACATGGATTCTAATCACACAAAATTAAACAGCAAGTTTGCTCCTGGACCTTACCTTTGTTTCCAACATTTTTTGGGCACGCATACTCTTCAACCCATTGTTTTTAATTGTCCTTAACTGCCTCCTCCGCTGCTGCACAAACTTCACCTGCATAAAAGAAAAAGAAGATTAAATTGTGCTACAAAAAGTGTCCAGAAACTAAATTACAAACAAAAATAAAAGCAACTAATCAATTTTTAGAAAAAAAAATTTAAGAGTGATAAATATGAAATATTTAAGAGTGATACTATGAAAGCTATGCAAAAAATGCCTAGTTTTAATTCTAATCTAATTAAAATATTTGTTGAGTAAAATTATGAAATATAATATTGAAGATATTATAATATTCAGATCGAACACCTTTAGAAATTTAATTCTATTCTGAAGAATGTTCAGGCAGTAGGCAAACGTGATTTTAGTAAAAAAACAGTATTGAGGCATTGATAACAAACTGGAATAATTAACTTAAAATTCTTTTATCATTTCTTCATGCAATTTGATTTTGAACAAAAAATTTGTATGATATCAAACATCCGCATTGTAAATGAATGTGATTTTAATTAGACTTTTTTATTTGAAATTGGATCTTCTAAATATTTATTTGAAGACCCCAATTAAAATAAATCCATTGAAAAATTTTGCATTTTTTATTTTATTCTACCTTTAGCCGGATATGGGTTAATTCAAAGAAAAATGTCTTACCACTCCACTGGGTTGAATTGTCGGATATCCGATCACGAAAGCGCCTAAGTTGACTCCAACCTTCAGGACTCGTAGGAAAATTAATGTTGGTAAGAAGAGAATCCATGGAAGTGGCCTAACAAGTTGAATCTCTCCAAAGAATTTTCCATTTTCGTCTAAAGGAGACAATTTTTAAATTTACATTACGAGTTGACATAATTAATACTTGAAAATCAATTTGGAATCCAAGTTTGCCTTGGAATTAGAAAAAATATTATTAATTCTAATATAATAACTTTATAAAAGTAAAAAATATATATACTGAACCTGCTGCTGTTTCTTGGGGTGGAAGACTCCATTGTGCCGATTTTTCTACCACCCACAGCACACGATCGATCAATTTAAAAACAGTTTGACCAAGAGAAATACGTGCGAATGATTCAATACTGGAAATGAATAAACCTCCAACACTTGCAGAGATTCTCGTTAACATCTGCATACATTAAACAAACATTTTTAAAAATAAATTTTCATAATCAAAAATACAAAAGTATCTAACACAAAAGCACTAATTTTATTTACACTGTAAATAATCAAAACTTACCGGTACTTCACTTTGTTCTTCCATCATTAATTTACTCCTAGAAATAAATAAAAAAAATAATATAAATAAATTATTTTAAAAAACAGGCTATCTCATTTTCGCACATCAAATTCCAGGTTTTTTCTCTGTTGGAAATTTTAAATCTTTTAATAGAAGCATACATAAAATACATTTGTTTGAATAAAATAAATAAAATAATTTGGAAATTTTGGTAATTTTAATCGAAGGGTTGATAACTCTTTTAAAATCATTTAAAATATCACGAAATCTTTTCAAATTCCTAAAAAATCTCTTGAAATACTATAAATTTCACGATATCCTTGAAGATTACTTTAAAAGAACATTTGAAAACTGTTAAGATTCCATGAAATCTCTTAAAATTCATGTTTAATTTCAAGCAATAATGCCTTAGTTATAAATAAACAATAAAAAAAAAAGGGGCGTCGATAGTCAGTATCGAGAAGGCACGACCTCGTCGTATCACCGTAATGCACAAGTCCTATAACAACGTACATACATGTCCTTTACATTAGTGACTTGAATGTGTACACATTTTGTTTCAAAATAAAAGAAATCTTCACGATTCCATTCTTTAAGCCTCTACGCTTTATTTCATTTGTTTTTTCATTATTCAATCATAATTCTAATTATCAAAAGGTTTTACCCATCCTGAACCAAAATTTACCTAACTTTTAAAATTCAGGTCAAAATTAAACCACAATAAATATAAATAATAAATGAAAATATTTTAGTAGAAAATTTTATATCATTGATATTTTAAAATAAAATGTATTAATATAATAATAAGTTCTACAAATTTTATCAATTTAGCTACAACTGTATTTATTATTACTAAAACATTCACATTTGTATTATTAATCAAACAAGATAGACGTGAATTAATTTTCTAAATTGATATACTAATCATTAAAAAATTGTTAATCATGATACTATTTTGTAAATATATCGCTCTGCTGAGTTCTTCGTCCTTCGATTTGTGTCAAGCGTAATCGAAAAGTAATTCTTAAAATTCCATTACGTAAAGATTTATCGGTCAGCATTATTATTATGTTTTAATTAATTAACTATTTATTATCTTTACTTAAACTTTCAAGCAACTTTTACTCATTTAGTCAAGAATGAATGGTCCCTTTCGTATCTATAAAATGATTTTAGGAATATAATAAAATAAGTTTTTATTAAATAATCTACAAACATATTTCAAAGATAAAAACATTTTTTCGAGTGAAAAAAAACCTTATTTGAGCTGGAAAATTGATAAATATAATTTGAAGGAAAGTATTATTGTCTCAATTGCAATTTATGGTCACATAATGATTCAGACTTTTATTGTAATTTCTTTGTCATTCACTTTCTCTATCAATTTCTTATCATTATTACGATGTTTACTGGTGTTCGTTATCATATTTCTCTTTTACCCGTAGTCCAGGTCCTATTGACCGACGGCCATATCTCAATTCAATATTTTTTTTTTAATTTAAGAAAATCAAAGAGAAATATAAAAATCAAATTTATAACGCAAATTAAACAATCGATTTAAATACAAAAAATATTGAAAACTAGATTTATTTTTATCCTCCTGGGAATTTCAGCCTCGAATTTTTCAATTAAATTTGTTTTTCTAAGTCTAGAGAATTTTTGCTCTAAATTTAAAACAATTTGAAATTGAAAGAACAAGATTAACTTGAAATAAGATATATTCTAGATTATTTTGGAATTTTAAATTCACCGTACATTTAAAATAATATTTAGAGTTGTACACGCGCCTATTTCTGATTCAAAAGGTTAAACAGGATCAATTCGCATGTTTACAATACTCTGAAGGAAGTCGAACTTTTCACGTTCTTACGATAATTCACTTCACGAAAATCTTTGCCATTCAATACAATTATTAATTAAAGAGCAATTTACAGTTTTAACATTAAATTCGTTGCTTAAATTAATTAAATTAAATGCCTACACAAACTAAAATCTTTAAGAGTTAAGGTCTTTTTTTTAATTCAGGAAGAGAATTTACCTTTTATAGAGAATTCAAAAGTCCTATGTTAAAAATAATATATATTCATTAGAATTGATTTAATTTTTGACTATGAACGATTAATACACAGGATTAAATTTGCAGAACAGAAAAAATTACTCACATTCAGAAGTGTAGACACAAAAAAAAAAAAAAATAGAATCCTCGCAAAAATCACTACCACTCAAAAAAGATAACTCGAAATCACAGAGTATTATTCCTTGATACTTTGATACATAAACTTTATTCACAGACGACCGGCGTTACACTGAAACAGTAAAGTCGAGATTTTATGAAGAGAGCAGGGCCGGCAACTAATCACTTTGAACCCGATAAAAATAATTCTTTTCAGAAACCTGTCTCTGGAATCAAAGATCAATTTAAATTAAAACTAAGTTTAAGTGATTTTTTAAAGCTATAATTGTTCAAGAGAGTATTTTCTCAAATTTTTTACAATCAAATAATGTTCTATTAAAAAAAAACTGTAGTTAAAGGTGTTGAAAGCATGTTCTCGCCTCAAAATTCGATTTCCTCATTTTACTGTACCTACCATTTTATTTAAAAAATGAGTTAAGCTACAGAGCAAAGAAATATCTAATTATAATATTTGTTTAGTAAAATGAAGAAATCGAATTTTCGAATTAGAACCTGAATTCAAAATCCTTAAACATTTCTTTAAGAAAATGCTGATCATTTATGTTCCATTTTAAATACTTATAGGTATGTATATAATTTAAATTCACATCGTTTTCAATTTGGAACTTTCATTTTGACTTTATTAAAAGTTGATTTTAGATACATCTGTAATTAAAGTTCCAGATAATTCTTTCGTATTCGCTTTCCTCACAGTAACGTTACAATATCGTCCATGTTACAGAAACACAATGAAATCTATCCTATCAGAAACTTATGTTTCAGAAGTAATTCATTCATAAAAAAATTATATAGACGTTGAATCCAATTCATGCTAATCTCAAAGTTCAAATTTTTCATTTTAATCAACAAATCTTACAATTAGATATTTTTTTGTCCTGCACCGGTACTTATTTTTTGTTGAGTAAAATGAAGAAATTGAATTTTGAGGTCAGAACTTGGACCCAACATCCTTAAATTAAATAAAAAAAAAACTTTGCGCTAATGTAACATGGCAATCGCATTGAAAGTCCAGCCCAAACGCATGTCAATTTTTTTATGCAAATCAAACGTAGGCTGATAATATAGTGTTAAAAATTCTTAATTTTAACGTTGGCAAAGACATTCGATGCAAATTAATAAATTATATAATTGAAACAAAGAATTCGAGGTATGCTACTATCTCTTCACTAAAGTCCCCCAAATTTAATTAAGGGTGTTGCATCTAAACTCTAACATCAAAATTCGATTTCATCATTTTATTTAGTAATATTGTAATTGGATATTTTTTCGCTCTGTACCCATAATTTTCTTTAAAAAGCGAGTATCGCTACAGAACGAAATAAATGATAATTATAATATTTGCTAAGTAGAATGAAGAAATGGAATTCTGAAGTTAGAACTTGAATCAACACCCTTAATTTTTCGCAAAATTTGGCTTATTGTATACATATAACATTACAATTGCGACTACGCTATATTGTTTAAATGCTACAACTCTTATGTTTGACAAAATGCTTTGCTCTAAGTCAACAGTTTGAAACTCTTCAGTAATTTCAATATCGTAAGGCCACTTCCACTCCAAAACATTGATCTTGAGAACACGTTACGCATTCATTCAATAAGTGCGAATCAAAATAATTGCATATTAATATTGCAAGTGATCAACATTCAAAAAAAAATCTTAGCAATCAACCTCGTCTTCTCAAGGGTCAAAATTCAGAGCCCTCGTGGACCTCGTAATCTTCTTTTTTTTCTCTATTCGTTCCTTTGAAAAAAACTATTTTTTAAAAATTTTTTTATTAGGATCATTCCACAGTTTTTGTATTTTACAATTATTTTAATTAAGGATGTTGAATCAAAGTTCTCACCTCCAAATTCGATCTCTTTATTATACTTGTTAAATATTATAGATATTTTTTTTCCTTCTGTATAGCTATAAAAGAATTTTAATCTCAACTTAAAAACTTTCAAGTGAAAAGAGCTAGGTTTGCAAATGATTTAAATATTTTTATCAAAATTAGAAAAATGAATGGAATGACCCAAAAGAGAAAACGAAAAAGATAAGAGCTCGCCTGCAGATTTACAATTATAGTCAACACGCTTCTTAGACTAACAGCTTCATAAAAAAATAAAAAATAACAACTAGACCAAAAAAAAGGAGGAGGAAAACTGTACTTTTTAATTTCTCATGGATCATAGAGATTTGTAAATTACGAAAGATTAGACCATGAAAATTTAGCGCGTACAAACGCAAAATACAATCACACTCAAATCTTTTATAAAATCATATTTAGAACCAAAACTAAAAACTTTATTTTACAATATGATAGTATCGATACAAAGGTATATTAAAAGATAAACACTCGCACATTTAAACACAATGAGAATTTAGGAAATACTCCACTATATTTGCATTCATTGATTTGTCATCCTTAAGTGTACCTTGAAGTCGTGGCTGACAGCCATAATTGAAAATAACAAAATGATTCAGAGTAGCTTTCATGGGTGCTTCGGACTTCAAAAACGAAGTAACAAAAACAAAAAATTTTTTTTTCGGTTTTCTATGCGTAAATGGCGCTTTTTTTTCTTTTCGAGACTTTAAAACAAGAAGAGAATCTTTATGGAGATTCCGTTGGCCTTGATAAACTTTGTAACAAAGTTAAAGGTGGTGCACAAAAATTCTCATCTAAAAATTCGATTTTTCAGTTTAAAAGTCTTTCGTTTTGAAAAAAAAATGAAACGATTAGATATTGAGTTTATATTTCGCAGTATTTATTTTTCGCTCTATAGACGCACTTCTATTTTAAAAACGAGTATCAGTCTAGTGAAAAAATCTATTTCCAATATTTTTTGAGTAAAATGGAGAAATTGAATTTTAAGATTAGAATTTAAGCCCAGCACCCTTAAAAAGAAAAATATTGACGCGAAAACGCTTAGTGAGCTATATAAAATAGCGGACTAATTATGCAAGGTGTACTGATACTAGCGCACAGGCATAGTGTTCAAAAAATTTTTGTCTTAATTGCTCTTGTTTATGATACTTCGAGTTTATAACGTTAAGGTTAATATTCCTCCTCGTCGTCAGGGGCTAGCCCGTCACCCTCCAGCTCTTCGGGTGGCGCGAAACCATCCTACGAATACGAAAAATTTTTTTAAAAATGTATCTTTTTGTTATTTTTTTAATGAGACCCAATTTGCACCCATCAATAAAAAATCAATAAATAGAAAGTCAAGTTCAGAACCGAAGGCTTTAACAAACAAAATCTTGACGTTTTATTATCTTTATTTTTTGTTAACAAAAGGAAAGAAATTAAATTGAATATCTTTTAGTTTCCGATTAAGGGTGTTGAAACTACGTTTTATTGTTAAAATTCGATTTTCTCATTTTACTCAAGAAATATTACCGTTAGATATTTTTTCGTTCTTTATCGGTACTGACTTTTTAAATAAAATTATGCGCATAGAGTGGAAAAATATCTAATCTAATCTCAAAATTCAGTCTCTTCATTTTACAAAAAAAAGTAATTAAAACTAACAAATTTTTCTGACTGTACCCACAATTTTATTTAAAAAATAAGTACTGTTATAGAGTGAAAAAATATCGAATTATAATATTTGTTCAGTAAAATGAGGCAATCGAATTTTCAGGTTTGAATTTGAATCCAACGCCCTTAAATAGAAAAAGTTTTAAAGTTGAACGAAAATATAATAACAAGAGACAAAGAAGGCTAACAGTTAAAAACCAGACTGTGCACTAATTTTGTACTTTCCTCAGATTTATTCAAATACATACGCGAATTTATTTATTTTAGAGTTTATAAAAAGCCACGAAATCCCAAAAAGTATACCTTCAGTAATTTCTAATTAATACCTAATTTTTTTAGTGGCTTTTCATTTTTAGAATTTGCCACGAAAATTCTCTAATAAAAGAACGATTTATAGATAACATAACGTCGAGATTTTATACATTTTAAACCTTATTATCAAACTCACATCATTCAGATCTTCGTCTACTTAATAACAATTTATAATTCAAATGAATCGTAGGTATAAATGCAAATCAGGTCCAAGTTTCAAGGCGTACGAAGTACAATTAATTTAGGATATTTATTTTCCTCTAATGCCCTTGTAAACAGTTGTTTTATTAGTCGAGATATTTTGTATTGTCGTGCATTTTTAACATTCTCACTTTCGGACAATATTAATTCAATTAAAAAATATGATTGGTTTTATTCCACTAAGAGAAAATATTAATAAAAATCCAATAATAGAGACTTTATTTGGATATAAATTAAAAAATATTGTAAATATAATTCCAGAAAATTTTGAAGATTAATGATAAAAATGAATAATCTTTTTTTTAAATGCTTGCAAAATTTTTGTATAAAATATGACGAAAACAAACACTAAGCATGCGCATTCGACTAAACAACATAAAAAGAACACGGATTGAATGCCAAACTACTAAATATGAAAACAAAAGAATTTAAAAAAATAAAAAGCGATGAAATTAAGATTAAATTTATTCAAAAACTTTGGTTATTTCTTTTTTCTCACAAATTTCAATTTTCTCCTATCTTATTCTCGTAAACAAATAGTTCTTCTATTGCCTACTATCCAAAAACATTTAAAGAACAAGATTCCGAAATACCAGATACATGAATGGCAACTTTAAAATGTCAGTTAATTCGAGTTGGACAATCCCAAGGAACGAAATACTACCAACAGAAATTTAACTGAACTGTCAAATTAAGTTACCTTCATTTCTAAACGATCTTTTACACAAAAAGAAAAAGGAAAATTGAGTAGAATCTAAAAGGTCTGTTCTTCACACTCCTGGCCATTTCCTTCATCCTGAAAACATTGTATTTTCGAAACAACATACTCAGAAAACAAAATTTGTTCAACTTAATTAGCTCTTATTAAAGTTTCAAATATTTCTATAATATAGAACTTTGCTACACAGGGTTACCAGTATTTTTATTTCTTGAACTAAATTCCTACATTCTAAGATGTCTAGCAAACTTTATTTTGAAAATTCTTCACTTTGCTAGAGAATTCTCGAGAATTCAAATCTAATTCAAAAGAATTCATAGACTACCCAAAAAGACTTTTGAAATTTTCATTATTAACCATTTTAAAAATACCTACTTTGAGAATTTGATTTATTTCCCTGAAAGTTATTGATTTAGATTTGTTGAAAAATTCTCATTAGCAACCCTGCTGCAAATTTATTCGAAAATAAAACTTGATTAATGAATCACACATTGAACCAAGTCTCATTTTGGTTTTCCGTTTAAACATAAATAAATGCACCTAGTTTGGAATTCATCACGAAAATAAATAAATATTCTTAATCGTTTTTTTTTTTAATTTTAGTACACATGGCAAAGCAAAAAGGAAACTGCAATATGTGGATCGTCTTTCAAGACACAATTGCACAGACAAGTGAATTATTTCAAAAAGCAAATTAAAAAGATGAAATAAAAAATATTCTATTAGAAAAATGAGAGCCTATAGGAATGTAAGTGAAATAAAAATGATGCATACCTCAGTTGCATAAAGAACATCTAGAATCTTTTGTACAATTGGTGGAGGGTCTCCGTTGTCGCAGTCTTGGCACATAACTTCGATCGATCTCAGTTTGCCAAAGTAGAAATCTCTTTCCTTCTCGAGACCATCAACCGTCATTTTCAAATCCATTATCTGTAAAAATTACCAACTTATATTGGATACTTTAGGGGTCAAATTTTGAAAAATGGGAGATATTAGGCATTTCAGCTGAATACAAGGAATAATAGTAGATATATGGACCGATCTGTGGGACCTGTTATTTCATTAAACAAAAATAATAGTAATAATACTAATAATATATTACCTGTGAACTAAGTTCGTCTACTTTCCCCGTATCTCCGCGATTTCCAACCGTTTTTGGCGCAGCGCGACTTGGCAGAACTTTATTCACTACAAATTAAAAAATTTGATTAAGTTTTGAATATTTGAAATTACAATATTACGAATTCCTCAATTTACACCAAATATCTAACAAAGAGTGAGTAGTAATATACATAGAAAAGTGAGATAAAACAGTATTTAAAGTGCAAAAAATATCCAATCGCAAAACTAATGGCATTCACATATTAAAAATACACACTATTAATCTTTATGCTAGATTAATATATTCATGCATAAGCCGTGGCAAGGAAGTTATATGGAGCAAGGAAATTGAAAATAAAATTCTAATCAGAGAGTATTGTGCTTGTACTTTATGTTTTAGCTGGAGACTGTATTTTAGAAAGAAAAATAAATCTTTTACGAGCTATCACAGGTATTTAGCTAATTAAAAGGCAGAAAAGGTTCATACTCCTCAAAAGAATTTCAATTGGTAAAGAATGGAGAAAAGGGAGATGAAAGTGATAAGTTTATAAAAAAAGGAAAAAATAATAATTACAAGATCGGCCTAACGACTTCATGGTAGGCATTTGTACTGGAGATGGAGGTCCCTCACCTATGAGGACGAATTTAATCTCTCGTTAATGAAAAACGAAAACTGGATAATAAAATGACGTTATTATTGTATTCTAATATACTTTAAAACTGATATTCTATCCAAAATAAATGCCACTTCATTAATTCACGAAAATTTATCGAGTTTTAGATCAATTTTAGTATATCTTAAGAAGTGAAAGTCTCAGAATTCACGACTGTGCAAAGTTATTGTTGATTTAACCCTTAATTCAAGAGAGTATTTTTTAAAATAAAACCAAATTCGACTGTTTTTTTAAAAGTCCAATCATTTTTTCAGACACAATGTGACCAACTTCGCATCGAATTAAGGGTTAAAATAAAAACCGAATTCTTGTTAATAAAAAAATATTGTTAAACACCCGAGGCAGTTAAACACCCAAAAGAGCGTTTTTTTACAAATGAGAGAATGGAAAAATAATATGATGTACCAGTTCGAGAGGCAGGTTTAGGTGGCAGTTCACGTGGGGTGTTTCGTTTGACGATCCCGGCACCACGTGGTGCATTATGACCACCACTGCCCATGGCTTCTCCTCCTCGCATTGCAAGGGCATCATATGTTTCTGTTCCTGCATTGTTTGCGTCAAAGAATTTCTTGAACCACTGCAAAAACTCAAAGTTGTCTTGGAATCTCCCTTTCACCAGCCTATCGATTGGTACAATCTGAAAATGATAGGTGAGGAACACATACAGAACAAAATAAAATAAATTAATATTCGGGATGACGACTCATATTTTGGGAAAAGGTACTAACTTTTAATAATTCTTCTATTAGATTAAGGACGCGAAACCGGCGTCAGCATTCGATTTCCTCATTTTACTCAACAAATATCATAATTAGATATTTTTTCGCTGTATAGCACTGTTCACTTTTTAAAGAGAAATATGCATACAGAGCGAAAAAATGTATGATTTTAATACTTTTTGTGAAAGATACATATTTCTAATGTTTCTTGAATAAAATCAGAAAATTTAATTTTGGAGAAGTTATAAAATGGTTTCAAAATTTTAAAAAAATGTTTATAAATTACAACTATTTATTTGTAAAAGTATAGCTTTTAAATAATCGATTCAGTCGCCACCCTGGTTCAGGGATTAACGGGTTCAAAATAAATATCTGAAAAGACATTAAAATATATAACTAGCTGTGAAGTTGTATCAACTTTTGTGCTCATTCAATGAGCACTATGCTTCCTGTAAGCAAATATGATTTGCTTTCTCATAGAGGAAGCATTAAGCTTCGATATTACTTGTTTCCATTTATATTTCCAGTTATATTTAAAAAATTAATTTTTAAAAAATTAATGAAGCATTACTTTTTTATTTTTTAATGAAATACATTAATCATATAGG
>UCOK01015472.1:0-20827 GCA_900474325.1 Synergus umbraculus | reverse complement strand
GTATATAAGAATCGCGCGAAATATTCAAATCATTAAAATAACCAATTTCTTGAATTTAATTCAATTTGCAGATCCAAATAGAAATAAATGAATATTTTAATTTATTCTATTATAATATAATCCTAATATTAACATTAATAATATATATAATAGTATTAATATTAATATTCTCCACCTGAAGAACCTAACCTCAACATCAAAACGCATCGAAATATTCAAATCGAAATTTCTTCATATTTCCTTCATATGTGAATCTAGGAGATATAAATAGCATAGACCGCCCGAAGTTTTCCGAAGGCAATCGTACATCTTCGGGTTTTCAAACTCAGAAGAGGAGAATTTGCTGCGCGCGCAATCATTACGATCTCCTACTTATTTCACACGGACATAGACCTTTCATTGTGTCAAGTTCGTCTCGTTTCAAATCTGAGAGCACTGCCACGTCGAACTTTCAACTCGCTTATACATCGACCGGAAGCGGAACTGTATGCAACTATCAGGAAGGTTAGGTCACACATACGCACATGCCTAGCAAGGTAAGCGCACGTACCTAAATGAAATTACCGATATTATCGTCAGGAAAGTGAACCGTCTCGGGAGAGTAGGAAAGGGCGTAGTTCATATTCATGGTAATTGCTGGCGCTGGGTGCGAGATGTCGAGCATAGTTTATAATTAATTCATTGGATTAAACTTTACGCCGTGTACCTAGTATGCATTACCTGCGTCCCGCTGCCTTGTCATCTCTGAACTCGTCCTAGCTCTCTTTCGGTTGAAAATCATTCCCGGTACTCGGCACCAGGACTGGAACACGGGAAGGAGGTCGAAGCTATTAACCTCGTATTTGTATTGCAGATACAGTTGTATTGTGAACAACAGTTAATTAGTGCAACCCATTTAATAAATAGCGCCTTCCGCTCTATTCATCTTCGCAAAATTATCTAATAGTGAGTTCCAATTTTCGTAATGCAAACTGCGTTGTATGTTTTACGATGCCTTCCTCCGTTTTGCATTTTAAACTGAACTACCCAACCCTGGTTTTTATTAGAATCTTTTGGAAACCAGGGTTGGGGAGTTTAGTTTAAAGTGAAAATAAAGGAAGGTGTTGAACATTACAATACAGCAAATGTCAGATAATAGATAAGATTACTTTATAACACTGAACTACTCAACCCTGGTTTCTATACGATTCTATTGAAAACCAGGGTTGGGACTTTTAGTTTGAAATTCCGAAAGAGAGGAAGGCATTGTTGAATATTACCGTACAGCGCCCTTCATTAATTCCTTCCTTGTGAACATGTGAACTTAACCCTGGTTTCCGTAAGATTTTCATGGAAACCAGGGTTGGGTTGTCATGTTTACGAAAGAAGGCATTAATGCAGAGGACTATACAGTAAGAGTCATGTATGCTTTCCCCCCAAAACATATCAACCCAACCCTGGTTTCCATAAGATTCTATTGGGGACCAGAGTTGGGACGTTTAGTTTAAAATTTCAAAAGAGGGGAAGGTATTGAATATTACTGTACAGCGTCCTTCATTAATTTCTTCCTTTGCGAAAATGTTAACCCAACCCTGGTTTCCATTAGAATCTTTGGAAACCAGGGTTGGGTAGTTTAGTTCAAAATACAAAACAAAGGACGGTATCTTTGAACATTACTATAGAGCAAACGTTAGAGAATGGACAACATTACTCGATAACACTGCACTGCTCATCCCTGGTTTCTATAAGATTCTATTGGAAACCAGGGTTGGGACGTTTGGTCTAAAATTCCAAAAAGAGAGGAAGATATTGTCGAATATTACTGTACAGCACCCTTCATTAATTCCTTCCTTTGCGAAAATGTCAACCCAAGCCTGATTTCCATTAGAATCTTTGGAAACCAGGGTTGGGTTGTAATGTTTATAAAAGAAAGCATTAATGCAGGGCACTGTACATTAATGTTCAAAGATGCCTTCCTCTATTTTGCATTTTAAACTGAACTACCCAACCGTGGTTTCCATTAGAATCTTCTGGAAACCAGGGTTGGGGAGTTTAGTTTAAAATGAAAACAGAGAAAGGTGTCGTTGAACATAAATATACAGCAAACGTCAGAGAATATATAACATTAATTTATAACATTGAACTACTCAACCCTGGTCTCTGTAAGATTCTCATGGAAACCAGGGTTGGGATATCATGTTTACAAAAGAAGGCATTATTGCAGGGCACTGTACAGGAGAATGCATAGATGCCCTCCCTGGATGCATGAATGTCAACCCAACCCTGATTTCCATTAAAATCCTTGGAAACCAGGGTTGGGTTGACATGTTTGTAAAGGATGCATCAATGAATTCTACTGTACAGTAATGTTCAACGATGCCTTTCTCTGTTTTGTAACGACCCAACCCTGATTATAATATAAGATAAGATAAAATAAGATTCTAATGGAAAACAGGGTTGGGACGTTTGGTTTAAAATTCCAAAAGAGAGGAAGGTATTGTGGAATATTACTCTACAGCGTCCTTCATTAATTCCTTCCTTTGCGAAAATGTCAACCCAACCCTGGTTTCCATTAGAATCTTTGGAAACCAGGGTTGGGCTATCAAGTTTACAAAAGAAAGCATTAATACAGTACACTGTACATTGATGTTCAAAGATGCCTTCCTCTGTTTTGCATTTTAAACAAAACTACCCTACCTTGGTTTCCCTTAGAATCTTATAGAAACCAGGGTTGGGTAGTTTAGTTCAAAATACAAAACAAAGGACGGTATCGTTGAACATTACTATACTGCAAACGTCAGAGAATGGACAACATTACTTGATAACACTGAACTACTCAACCTTGGTTTCTAAAAGATTCTATTGGAAACCAGGGTTGGGAAGTTTAGTTTAAAATTCCAAAAAAGGAAGATATTGTCGAATATTACTGTACAGTGCCCTTCATTAATTCCTTCCTTTGCGAAAATGTCAACTCAACCCTGGTTTCCATTATAATCTTGGAAACCAGGGTTGGGTAGTTTAGTTCAAAACACAAAATAAAAAACAGTTGGATAAGGTAGATTCCTACAATATCAAATGGTGGATTTTCCCTAAAAAAAATCTGTCATGGATTCTAACCACGATGAATTATCCCTGACAAAATATTACAGTAAAATTCTCTGACAATGAGTGAAAGGGAGACTTAATTAAAATTGTAACCAAAGAAAGTTTGAAACCTAACTTTGCAATCACTTTGTCAAGCCCGAGATTCTAAACCTGACAAATGAAAAAGTGCTACTCGTAACAATACTACGCTAATAGTTCCGAATTTGCGAAAACAATGGTAACAATGTCAATTCTAACGACTGCACGCAATCTCCATACTAATGACTGCGGCGACTAAAGCCAGGAATTCCAGAATGAAATTACGCGACTGTAATGAACGCCTCTTATAGATACTCCAGTGAATAGCAATGTTCTCAACACTAGCAGCTTCTACATTTTTCACAATTCACCGTCAATGGAAACTGCAGTTTGTGGTCCAGAATATATTATTCAATTGGGTTTGCATCCATTTAATGACGCTTTAAATCAGAGAACAGAGGCAGAAATTAATATTAACATACAAATATAATAAAGTACGATAGTTTCAACTCGTAAATCTTATTTCTGAATGAATGCGAACAATGAATTCGAATACTGCCATTAATTTAAATTTTCCTTGAATTGAATTTCTTCATATCAAAAGTATTAACGAGATGTAGCTCAATTAGTGAAATGAACAACTTTATTTTAAGTGCGTCCTCAGAATACGAAATTACATGCACTTTTGGCACGCAAATTTAATCTAAAAGATTGCAATGTGAACTGTGCCGTTAAATTTCACTTTAATTACACCAGGTTTACATGCATCGAGATTATATGACGCATTTCATATGTTTATGACTGCTAGGAGGTGTTTGCAACAAAAAGAGCTTCACATAATCAATTACGCGAATCCTGGAATTGGAAATGCAATTTGAACTGTGTTAAGTACACATTTGTCAAGCTGCTAACTTTTCATAATTAAATAGTCTTTTCTCTTTCGGGTAATTTTAATCTCCTCATCTTTCGCGCTAAACAAAAACAATCTACTAATGACGTTATGATAAGAGATTGATTAAACCGGATTCCAAAACTAGAGCGGAAAATACATGTTATTGGTGATATTATTTTTCTAAAAATAATTAAACATTTTTTTTGGACGTCAGGTATACGTAACTCTACGTAACTTTTCGTAACTCAGTGTAACTCGGAGGTAAATGTATGTAACTCAGCGTATCTAGACGCAACTCACCATAACTTATCGTAACCCTATGTAAATCTACGTAACTCGGCGTAGTGTGCTGTAACTTGGCTAAGTCAATGCAACTTGGTGTAACTCGCGGTAAAAACGCAAAATGACTCAAGAGTTGAAAAAACTGCATTTAACTTTCAGTTTAATGGAGAGCAAAATGGAAATGGTCCGCCATTGAGGCAACAACCAGAGCTGAACTTTAGAATGCCCTTGAGGACAGAAATCCACACATTACTCGATGAAGTTTGCCGTGACGTGAGTATGAAGGTATGCAGAGATTTGAACCTGTATTTATAGTGTGTACATGAAGGCGAATGGGGAATGGAATGAGTTTATGGCATACACGTAAGTTAGCCCATACAATGGAGGGTATGCCCAGCCGGTTTCAACCCCTATTGACCAAACCGACGAAAATAAACAAGACTGCATATTTGCCAAAGTTTCCACCTCGGACCTATCTCTGCCTCTCACCCGACTTAACACTATGTTAACAAGGCCACGCTTACGCTTACATGATACACAGATGCTTTTCTTTATTTCTATAATCAAAGTGGAAGCTATTTATTTATATATTATATATAAGCTTTTTGATGTTAGTTTCTAGGTGTATCTTATCTTAAAACTTCTCTTAAATAGAATCCTACCTTAAAAAAATGTTGTAACTTAAATATTATGTTTTATATTATCTAATATATTATATTATTATATATATATATAGTATTAATATTATAATAATAATTATACTAATAATATATATTAAATCCCTACACTGGCATCCCACTTTAAAGCTGGCGTCCCATGATTGCGTTTTGCGTTGCGTCATAATGAGACAGAAAGAGACAGAATTATACTTTTGTCTTTTTTCTCTCATTATGACGCAACGCAATCATGTGACGCTAGCCTAATTCGTCTGGTCGGCTAGTGGTTCGGTACACAGTGTAATCCTAAAGAAAATGGCATTATAGACCGTGCCCTTCATTAATTTTTTCCTTTGTAAACATATCAACCCAACCCTGATTTTCGTAAGATTCTCATGGAAACCAGGGTTGGGTAATCAGGGTTGGGTTGTAATGTTGTAAAAAGTAGGCATTAATGCATGGTACTGTATAGAAGAATGCATGGATTCCTTCCCTTGTAAACATATCAACCCAACCCTGGTTTCCACTGGAATCTTTGGAAACCAGGGTTGGGTCGGTATGTTTACAAAAGAAAGCATTAATGCAGGACACTGTAAAATAACGTTCAACGATGCCTTCCTCTGTTTTGTAACACCCCAGCCTAGTTTTCCTTTAGAATCTTATGGAAATCAGGGTTGGGTCGTTACAATGCAGAGGACGGCATTTTTGAACAGTATTGTACATTAATGTTCAAAGATGTGTTTCTGTTTTGCATTTTAAACTAAACTACCCAACCCTCGTTTCTATTAGAATCCTCTAGAAACCAGGGTTGGGACGTTTAGTTTAAAATTCCAAAAGAGGGGAAAGTATTGTTGAATATTACTGTACAGCGCCTTTCATTAATTCCTTCCTTTGCGAAAATGTCAACCCAACCCTGGTTTCCATTAGAATCTTTAGAAACCAGGGTTGGGTAGCTTAATTAAAAATACAAAACAGAGGAAGGCATCTTGACCATTACTGTGCCAACTGGGTGGCGTCCAGGGTTGAATAAGTAAAATACCTTAATAAATTACATGTTTTTTTTACAGTAATTTACTAGGTATTTAACTTCGAAAACACCAAATTCATATGGAGTGGGGGGTTTACTACGTAAAATACATAATTTACACACGTAGAAAACCATGTATAATACGTAAAAAACTTCGAGTGACGCGTCACTGCACAACCCTGGTGGCGTCCCATTGTTGTATTTCGCGTTGCGTCATAATGAGAAAAAAAAAGACAAAAGTATACATCTGTCTCTTTCTCTCTGATTATGACGCAACGCAAAACGCAATCATGGGAAGCCAGCCTAATTCGGCTGGTCGTTTGGTGGTTTAGTACACAGTGTAATCCTGATGTCAATGGCATTAGACGCAGCTGTGTATATTTCCAAGAGTGATGCGTTGGGTATTATATCATTCTCCCACATAAACATATATACATATATAATGTATGCATAAGCCTGAGTAACTGCGCGCATCAGTTATACGTCATATTTGTGGTTGCTCGACGAATGAGTAACGCGGCAACAAATGCGAAGACGACTGGAAAGAAGATAATAAATCTATGTTACTTGCAGGATGTCCCGACGTCCCTTTCGAATATATTATAATGTTGTCGAGACTTTCTAAGCACTTCCGCCTCCTTTTCCCCAACGTGCATTAAATGAGATGCGTTTTACCGTATGTAAAACTCGCAAATGCTGTTATCGAATTCATCAAAGGTAAAGCCATAAAAGAAAAGCATCAAGCTCTCTTTGCCGCTCATCGTAAAACTCAGCAAAGCTGAAATATGAAAATTTTAAAAGAATCTTTATTCTCCAGGGAAATTTCACGATTCTAAATCGTTGGGATTCTTTATTTCAAAACGAGAGGTAAAATCGATATATATAAATATATAAAATATATATTCTTTTAAAAGTCAATAATACCTTTTGAGAGGTGTATTTCACTTTTTTTTTTATTTTCAAAACAAATATATCCTTTTATGAATTAGAATAAGAAGCTACCTTTTTCCTCTCGTATAAAATGTGACGGCGGTATTTTGGGAGACGAAGAATTGAATCTCACGAGACGTCTTCAGACCCTTTATTTATCATTTTATCACTTTAGGGTTGCTGCTTGGCGGGAAGAGGAAAGTCATGCTTTAAAATAAGAGGTTTGTGGAAATTCTTTTGCTTAGGCATTCTTGTGTCGAAGGAATGCGTTAGGAAATGCAATTCTCTTTCTCCAATGCATTAGAGGGAAAGAATTCTTGAGGATGATGATATGGTTGTGTGGTGAAGTTATTCTCTTGAAGTTTTTTAACATAAATATGCTCGGATCAGTGAAATTCAACAAATCGCAGGGTAAATTCTCGTAACTCTACGTAACTTAACATAACTCGAGGTAAATGTACATATCTTTATGTAACTTGTCGTATCTGACTGTAACTGGTCGTAAATCAACGCAACTTGATGTAACTAGGGGTAAAAACGCATTGTATTTTACCTTGAGTTGCACCAAGTTGCGTTGATTTACGACAAATTACAGTGAGTTACATCAAGTTGCATATAATTACATACATTTACCCCGAGTTACGATAAGTTGCGCAATGTTGCGATGAGTTACGTAAAGTTGCGAATTTTTAAGGATGATGATGTGGTTCTGTGGTGAAGTTATCCTTTTAATGCTACAACCGACGACTGCCACTCGCCAATTTTATGACTACTTGAGCGTCCCTTTTGCTACGACACCGACTGACTATAACCATTCACGAGAATACGTAACCACTCGGCATTCGTTTCGTAATTTGCAGGATGGAGGGTTGCCATCCCCCACAGTTTGTGCCAATTTACATGGATAGGCGGAAACTTGATTCGGCAACTCAGTTGGAGGCCTCGGCTGGGTAATTAGCGGCCGGAAGGCTATTTCAATATAACACATCTCCTTTAATTTCCCGAAAGCACTGCAAAACATATTTATAAAGAGAGAGTTCAAAAGCAGATTTTGATATAATTGCTAAAAACCTCTAGGAATTTCTTAAAAAACCACAAACAGCATTAAAATTATAAATCTCTTAAAATCTTTAGAAATCTCAACGATATTCCATGAAATCGTTAAAAACTCTTCAAAATATTTTAACAATAATTAGAACAATTTTAGAAAATTCCTTAAAATTTTATAACAACCTTCGAAATGCTGTATTCGTATATTTACAGATAAGAATTATGAGATTTTGTGGGATTTGATTATATATTTATATTTTATATATTATATATTTTAAGAGAATTCTAGAATTTTTACGAAATTTATTGAGATTTTAGAAATGTTAAGTAATTTCACGGCACTTCGAGGAATTTTATGGATTTTTAAAGGATTTTACAAAATTGCATGAAATTTAAAATAATTTTAAAGAATTTAACCATGAAAACCTTTGAAATTTCACAAATTCTTAATAAACCACATCAAAAACTCTTAAATTCTTTTAAAATGCCTTAAAATCCCTTAAATTTCATGAAATCCTTAAAAATCCACAAAACCTTTTGAAAATCAGAAAAACCTCTTAAAATCCCTAAAAATGTCGGCGTAAAGCAGAAACTCATCAGAGTGACAGAGATAGTCAGATCTTTATCTCTTTCACTCTCATGAGTTTCTGCTTTACGCCGACGTTTTCTGCCGGCATGTAATTGCACCTTTAGTAAAGTTAACATTACGTAGCAGATACGTTTTATTCTGATAAACTGCATGACTTCGAAAATTCTCGATAATTTAAAATTGGGTAAGGTAACAAAGAACTTTACCGTTACTTACGTAATTTAAGAAAATTTATGAGAATTAAGGGTGACGTCCCATGGATCTGGAATGCGTTGCGTTTTTGCGCAAAACCATGGGAGTGAGAGACACACTAATACTACTATCTCTCTCACTCTCACGGTTTTGCGCAGAAACGCAACGCATTCTGGATCCATGGGATGCCACCCTAATATTTTTTGACCTTATCTACGTAGAAAATTAATAATACAATTATTTATTAATAATAATGGAGTGTAATTATTAACAATGTTTATAAACACATAATTAAATAAATTTTATTTTATAACACTTGAAAATAATAATAATAATAATAATAATAATAAAATAATAATAATAATTTATAACACTGTTGAAAATCATTTTATCGATTAAAGTAAGTGAAAAATTGTGATATAATTGATATACATGATATAAGTTATTAAAAAAATGATAAAAATTTACAAGGTAATTTGTTTTAACGTTACTTTATCGGTAATGTTACCAAGAACGAGAATATTACCGCGGTAATATTACTCACTAAGGACTCGCGCCGTAAGTCACGTAGGCCCCTTTACGCTTGCGCTGATTGAATTCCCACTACTTACTTCCCCCCTCTTTCAACGCAGTAGCGATGCTGAGTCAAAAGGACGCGTCGCACGGAAGCAGGTAGTTAGTTCTGTTCCATCTCTCGTAGTGTAAACACTGTTTCTCTCCGTAGTGTGGACGGGATTTTTCTGTGCAACTTTTTAGTGGTGGAAGTTGATAATCAGTGCATTTGTGAGTTAGAAAATTATTTCTGAATTGTGCCCTTTCTTATTCGACATTCCTTATCCTTATTTCCTGACAGTGTTGACTGACGAAACGAGACTATAACAACATGGCCCGACGTAGTAAATATGTCGATGCACCTTACGTCCCTCAACCAGTTCCTTCTGACTGGAGGGCAAAAAATGGCTTCTTGGACGATGACTTAGAAGACCTTAACGCTAGAGAACAAATACTCATCCGCGAAATTAAGGAACTGCGATCCAAAATTGGACCGTGGCCAGAGTATGATCGCATGAAGCGAAAGATTGAAGCTCTCCGTTCCAAAGAGGAGCCTTATGTTCCTCAAATGGTTACCGACGATTTTCTTGAAAATAATAGGTTCGAAATTGACGAAGACGACAAGACTGAACCTTCCCAGACAGAAATGACCGAGACCAGTAGACATAAACGAAAACTGGACTTTTCTTCATCATCAGTTCCGGTGAAGCGACGACGACAGACTTAAAAACAGTTGACTCATAAAATAGTTTGTTTTTGACACTTTTGTATCGACAAGGTTGCTCCCAACTGCCCAGATTAATTTTAGTTATATCATTTTAATGTCTAGATGTAAGTTTTTTTTTTAGATTCTAGGTATCTACAAGATTGACAAGGTTGCTTCCAGCAACCGCCCAGATTTATACTTTTGGTGGGCTTTAAATATAAAATAGTCCATCATTGTATACCTCTGGGTGCGGCTGCAAAATATCATCGAATTCAACATGTGTAAAGCTCATTAAGAAGTGCAAAATACAGTTTATTATACTTTATCGGTTAATTAATCAATAATTATTACCCTTCTCATCGAAATCTCTAAAATCAATAAATTCTTAGAGAATTTAAGTCTCGTTTATATTCTCATTCTCGTTATCTTTCTTGAAGTAATATAGTCGGCAGAAAACGTCGGCGCAAAGCAGAAAGCAGAAAATCATAAGAGTGAAAGAGACAGACAGCTTTCTCTCTCTTTTACTCTAATGATTTTCTGTTCTGCGTTTTCTGTCGACATGGGACGGCACCTTAAGTTTAGTATGTACTTCTGATATTGTGTAATTTAAATTGACTTTTTATCCCAATAAATGTAAATCAAATGTATCTGAAGTCTGTTTTATTCCTTTCCTACCCAAGTTTTTTTTTTCATTAGAGTCTAAATATTTATGTATACGAAAAAAAGAATTCTATTAAAAAAATAAGTGGCTGTAGTAAAATTTACGATTTTGTCTCAGCTTTTCAATAATCATTACAAGAAATTCATTAGACCAATTATTTATTAAAATATGGCCTATTTTTATAAACAAATCATTTTTTTAAATTTGGAACTAATTTTTTTTATTTTTTTTTTGTTGAAAAATGTACTTTAGACACTTTAGTCACTACCAAAATTTGGGAATGGACCGTTGAAAATTGTGTCTGTAATAAATTGTTGAACTTTAGCTCTCGCGCGTTCGAAAAATTTTCCTCGAAATCAGAATAAAGAATGTATCTACATGTGAAATTTAATTGAAAGGACACCTGAAAGAATATTTTACAAAAATTTAATTTTAAAGAACCAAAAACTGATGAATTGAGCACGAGCTAAAGTGAAAAACGAATTAAAATCGATTTTTTTTAAAAGTCAGTTTTTTGCATTTAATTTGAAAACTAAAAAAGTTACAACTTTTTTTCTAGGAGAAAAAAGATGCACAATAATATTTCACATATAGACACATCCTTGAAAAATTAAAATTCGTAAATTTTGTTGAAAGATGGGTTTCGTCCGTCCGGCAGCCGTGAGGAAGCAGCCGGGCTGCTTCCCCGCTGCAGTCTATTAAAGGTGGAAAGTAAGGGGGTAGGCGACTACTCATTTACTCACGCGTTGGACATCACTGCTCTAAATATTTGCGTATACGAAAAAATGTATTGTATTAAAAAAATAAGTGGCTGCAGTAAAATTTATTATTTTATCTCGACTTTTCAATAAGCATTACAAGAAATTCATTCCACCAATTGTTTATAAAAATATGGCCTATTTTTATAAACAAATATATTTTTTTAAACTTTATAACTATTAAAAAAAATTTTGTTTATTGTAAAATGTACTTCAGACACTTTAATCACTACTCCTAAAATTTGGGAGCGCGAGAGCTAATGTTTAAAAATTTATTAGACACAATTAAATCTATTAAAATTATTAGAAATCTCATAAAATTTCACAAAATTCTTTAAAATTCCATAAAATATTTTTAAAGTTATTAAAATCTCTTGACTTCCTTTAGAATTCTTGAAAATTAGATTACAACACTTAAAATTCTTTAAAGTCCCTTAAAATCACTTGAAACCCTTTGAAATATCTTAAAATTCCTCGAAACTTTATAAAATTTAAAAATTTATAAGATTTAAAAAGACATCCGAACAACTTTCAATCGTTTCTAATCCGTAACTTTAAGTCGAATGTATCCGAAACCAATCCCAACTTATTTTCTATCATTTCCAATCCGAATGAATCCGAAAAAGTTGTGACTAATCACTTAGAAATAAAATTTATATTTAAAATATCAGTCGGATAGAAATTTTGGATGATTTCGGATTCAGACGGATAGAACTTTTTTTTGAAGAGAAGTGGAATACTTTTGTTGTATTTTTTATTTTTTGGTAGAAAGAACTCCTTAGCTTAAGGCCATTTAAGACTTACCCAATCCCTACCTTATCGACATTTTTTGTCTGCAACGCTACGTCCACATTTATTGAGATATCAAATTGAAAATTTCTAAAATTAAAGAAAATATGCTAAGGTATGTTTATCTGGTCTTAAATTTTTGTAAAAATAAAAAAATAATTTTTCAAAAAATTTTTTTTCTTCAAATGTCAATATTTTTTACCAGATAAACGTACCTCAGTGCTTTAACTTCAATTTCGGAAATTTTCAATTTGATATCAATAAATGTAAACGTAGCGTTGCAGACAAAAAAATGTCGATAAGGTAGGGATCGGATAAGTCTTACATGGCCTTAACGTCACAGTTTTTGGATTTTCCCCATAGAGATATTAAGGTATTCAGTCTCATATAGGCGGAAAATGAGTTTTTGCTTTACGTCTCCGTAAAGCAAAAACTCATGAGAGTGACAGAGGTAGGCAGATCTGTTTCTCTTTCACTTTCGTGAGTTTCTGCTTTACGCCGAAAGATATAAAGATTATGAGATACTATCTTCTCATCTGATAGTTGATTAAATAATATTTCCTTTAAATAAATAAATACACAACGCAACTGTAATATAACTTTAAAATAGAAACGAGTCTTTACCAATTGCCTTTATCTTTTCTTTATTCACTCTTTATCTATATTCCTTTATCGCCAGCGGCAAATTAATTGCCCTAAGCTTTTCGAGCGTCAGGAACGAATTACATTACGATCTGATCAAGAAACCGATAACTGATACGCACCGTGCAATTTCGTTTGAACACTATGCAATTTCGAATGATAAAGTGCAACTGCAGTTGTTGTAGTTTATACAGAGAGTTACGGTTCCGCAATCCTTGCTGAATTCAGCAGCTTCGCTATACGGATGGTGAATTCGAGCTCTGATTAGAGATAGTGGTGCGTTATCAGTAGGCGAGTGTGAATTTCAAATTCATTATTTTTCCGATAAACCGTAACAGTCACAGCCACAGTCAACGCAAATGCAAATGCATAGGCTCTTGTGTAAACTCAAGAGCACTTGCATACTCTCACGGATTCGTGGTTTCCGCGTCGCGGCGTTGAAACACGTGCCGTTGAAAACACTCTCGGCTATCGTCCATTGCGCACCGTTTGTAATAATTACGCAATTTTTTTCTATGCTAATTGTACACGCCAAGTATTATTTTACAAGGCGAGCTGAAACATACTCGAAAAACAAGTATTACAATATGAAAATTTCTTTTAATTAAAATGCAAGTGGATTAAAATTATTATGACTGTCGTACCTTCAGTTGGTAATTCAGATTTCTAATTACCGATAGAGTATGGTTGGTTTACAAGCTAAGCAACAAATAACTGTATTACCATCAGTCGGTATTACAGATTTCTGTTAGAGATCGCGACTCAGTTGATAAGGCAGGGATCTGCTTTATTGAGGTAAAGTGACGTACGGGTCGGTAAGTGGCGAATAACATTATTAATTTAAATAGTATTTTGTATTGTATTGTTTATATTATAAATATTTTCTATCTCAATTATACACGTCATTAATATACAACAATCATTCTACAAACAGCTGAATTTTATGAAATTTACACCAATTATGATTTTTTATGCGTTTAATTACAATTGCAGTGGATTAAAATTATTTTAAGACTGTATTACCTTCAGTTGGTAATTCAGATTTCTAATTACCAATCGAGTAGGGACCGGCTATAAGCGCAGTTGTCGTCTCTGAATTACCATCAGTCGATAATACAGATTTCTGTTAAAGATTGCGCCCCAGTTGATAATCCAGGGATCTGCTTTACTGAGATAACGATCGACAACACCGATCTTTGATATATTAACTATGCCTCGATCTCTAGCAGAAATCTGTGTTACCGACTGATGGTAATTCTATGTGTCGGTAATTTAGCATAGAACAGAACCATACTCGTTCAATAAGTGGCTTATAATACTACTAATTTGAATAATATTATTATCGTATTATTATTATTATTATTATCATTTAAAATGCAGCTTGTACATACCTACATTTTATTTTTAAAATATAATCAAGGCAATGTGAACTCTTATCTACTTTCATTTTACAATATTAAATCTGCTTTTAATTTCGACGGCAGCGTATTTAATTTATTATAAGACCGTGTTTACATTTTGCAATATTGGAATTTGCATAACCAAATAATTTTCTCCAACATAGAAGATAATCCTTTACATATTCTATTTACCTACATAAAATGATGAAACGTGAATCATGAATCGGCACAATATTCTGTATTTATCCAGATTTAAGTAACAAAGTGTAATTAATACTGGCCGATGGATTTTCATAACGGGAAACTCATAAGAGAATATTTCACATGTATAATAAAATAAAATATTTTTTTATATTTATTTTATAATTTATATTTTATATTTTTATTTATATTTTTAGTAGGGACGGATAAAGGACGCAAAAACAAGTCGAAAAGTCCTGTTGCAAAAATTTGTCAGATGCGTAGGTCTCAAGCTAGAGAGGTTTGAACTTTCCTTGTAAGACAAGGATGCAAGACTTATCCTCTCTCTCACACAACAAGAGTTCGCATGTAATTTCAAACCTCTCTAGCTCAAAAACTATACGTCTGACGAAAATTTGCAAGAGGACTTTTCGACTTGGTTTATCGTCCTCTATCCATCCCAAGTGAAATTTGACGAATTTTATTCTGACTTTGGATTCTGCTTAGTTCCGACTTGAATTCCGACTTTTATATATTTCTATAGTACAGACCTTAAAAAGAAGACCGTCGTAAAAGGGTAACTATTCTTCTGAGGTGTTAATAAAACCGAGTAATCAGGCTAAAAGCTCATTCTTCTTTTGTTGAATATTTCTTAAGAAGCCAGCTTGATAATGATGTAGTAGAGGATGTTTTTTCCTCCGCGGAATTATACGAAAAGTGATTTTCGCCAAGGGCGAGATTGCGTATATCCGGGCAAAGATGGATGCATGATAAATTACCATAAAACGTAGTCATCGAGGGTGAGGTAAGAAACTGTGAATCATCGTTTAGACTCCATTACCGGGTGAGCAGAGGAGATGAGTGGGGTGGGGTAGTTCTTTTCGGATCCTTAGGAAACACACCCTGACTCGGCAATAGGGCTTTCGCAGTGCTTGATAAATTGAAGCACTGTCGAGCGTCTGGGCACCATCAGCTTTTATCTATGCAACCTTTATACCAAGATATATTGTTTCGCGACAGCGTCAACTGTTAAGTTCAAACGGCGATATATTTCCAAGTCGAACTAACATATTCTCGCCATTATTGAAGAGTCAGAGGAACAAATGCGTTTTATAAAGTCAGAAATGAAGAGAAAGTTTTGAAATACGTTTTTCGGAATTTTTCGTCCATTTATTTCCAAAATATTTTTTCCACCCCTTTTTTTAAATTTCACTTTCGAAGCTTCTTTTTCCAACCCCCTTTTCCAATATGAGGTTATCAAGTAATTTTGAACAATTAGAAACTTCAAAATGGCGCCCGGATTGCAAAATTTTTGCCAGTTGGTAAATTTGGTGAGAAAAGGAATTTCAAAGTGAGAATCGAGAATCTGTTGAACAATGTGGTGGAAAATTATTTCCCAAAGTTCTGTTGCAAAAAGTGGTGAAAAAGCTTTTGGGACAGGGATTTGGAAAATGTTTTCAAAATGTATCATGAAATTCGTTCGGAAAGGAAGAGGAAAATCAGTTTATAAAAATTAGTCGCAAAATGAGGTGGAAAAACAATTGGAAAATTGTTTTTTAAAAAAGGTATTACAAAAATAGTTGGGCAAAGAAGGTGGAAAAAAGGTTTGCAAAATAAATGATAAAAGGGGTGGAAAATAAGCGATACAAAAGAAGGTTGAAAATTATTTTCCAGGGAGTTGGAAAAAGGTCGAAAAAAAAGGTGGAAAATCGGTTGCAAACTGAAAAAGGGGAAATAATCCAATAAAAATTCATTAGTTAAATGGGAAGAAAAGTCGGGAAAATTAGGTTGAAAAACAGAACGGGAAAATCATTGGGAAAGTAATTTTCCTGAGGGGACTGGAAAAACATTTGGGAAAAGCGAGTGAAAAAAGACGTTTGGAAAAGTGGGTGGAAAATGATTTTCTCAATGAGTTGGGAAAAGGTAGAAAAAAAAGTGGTGGAAAATTGATAAGGAAAATAAAGTGGAAAAATAAGCCAGTAAAAGAAAATTGGATAAATAGGTGGAAAAGTGGATGGGAAAAGAATTTTCCAAACTGAGGAAAAAATTATTACTATGTATTTTCCCATTCCATTATTATTATTATTATTATTATTATTATTATTATTATTATTTTCCAATAATGTTTTTCCTTTTCCGTTTCTTCTTTTTCTCGTTTTTCATGCTGATTTTGCTCTCCATTTTATGAATTATAAATCGAATGTTCGCTCAATTTCCATGTAAACTTGCAAAGCTGTGTTTGCAAGTCGTGCTCGAGCTGAGCTTTTCAAATCGTAATTCTCAGTACCACGTACCATGAATGAGTTTCACGCCTCCAGTGATTCATTTTTTTGTCAGCATTTTCCTACCCAATACCCGGCGGCTATTGGCGGTTTTTTTGCAACAACTATTTTGTACGATTTCTCTTTTTTTTTGTCCTTTACATCCATTTTTCGTTTTAAATTTTTGTTGAACGTAAAGTTGGAAGGCAAATTCCTAATGCAGAAAGCGTATAATTTGACCCATGCAATTCGAATCTTTGACCTTTTGACCGGGTTTACTCACACAAAGATAATCCACTTGCCTCGTTATGCGCTCGTTAGAACTGTGTATATGCATAATAGAAAGATAATTTAAAATTAATCTACGGACCGGAATAAACGCATTGTCGAATTTGCAAGCAGAAGACTTTTTCTTTATTTTTCTTTGCGTGCGTGCAAATTTATAGAAAGTCAACTCTCAAACTCTTTTGTTTAAAATTAAAGTTGGTGGGAAAAAGAATTTCTAAGAGAGAATTGGAAAAAGAGTGTGGAAGAAAAAGTTGGAAAATTGGGTCGGAAAAGGATTATAATATTATTATATTATTATTATATTTTACTTTTATTTTGTTTTTACCAAAGAGAGACCAATAAGGGCGTATCTCATGGAGGGGTTAAAAAGGGCGTATCGTCGTGTGATCACGTGATCAAGGGGTTAAGAAAGGCGTATATCCGTGGGTATATTTCACGTGGAGGTCAAAAAGGGCGTATCTCACGTGGGGATAAATAAGGGCGTATCTCGTGTAAGGGGTTAAAAAGGGCGTATCTCACATGGGGTTCAAGAAGGGTGTATCTCACTTGGGAGTCAATAATAGTATTTCACGTGGGGGTCAAGAAGGGCCTATTATCACAGGGGTTAAGAAGGGCGTATCGTCGTGTGATCACGTGATCAATGGGTTAAGAAAGGCGTATAACCATGGGTGTATTTCACGTGGAGGTCAAAAAGGGCGTATCTCACGTAGGGGTTAAAAAGGGCGTAAATCACATGGGGTTCAAGAAGAGCGTATCTCACTTGTGAGTCAATAACTATATTTCATGTGGGGGTCAAGAAAGGCGTATCGCCATGTGTGTATCTTACGTGGTGGTCAAGAAGGGCGTATTTCACGTGGGAGTCAAGAAAGACGTATTTTAAGTGGGGGTAAATAAGGGCGTATCTCACTTGGGAGTCAATAAGTGTATTCCACGTGGGGGTCAAGAAGGGCGTATCGTTCATTCATCATGAGATCGAGGGGGTCAAGAAAGGCGTATATCCATGGACGTATCTCACGTGGAGGTAAAAAAGAGCGTATCTTACGTGGGGATCAGTAAGGGCGTATCTCGTGTAGGGGTTAAAAAGGGCGTATCTCACATGGGATTCAAGAAGGGCGTATCTCACATGGGATTCAAGAAGGGCGTATATCACTTGTGAGTCCAAAACTATATTCCACGTGGGGGTCAAGAAGGGCCTAATATCATGGGGTTAAGAAGGGCGTATCTCCCAGTAATTTCATGATCTAGAGGGTCAAGAAAGGCGTATCGCCATGTTTTTATCGTAGGTGGAGGTCATGAAGGGCGTATTATGTGGGAGTCAAGCAGGCGTATTTTACGAGGGGGTCAATAAGGGCGTATCTAGCATAGGGGTCAAAAAGGGTGTATCTCATTTGGGAGTCAATAAGTATATTTCACGTGGGGGTCAAGAAGGGCGTATCTCACTTGGCAGTCGATAAGTGTATTTCACGTGGGCGTGAAGAAGGGCGTATTATCATGGGGTCAAGAAAGGCGTATCTTTCAGTGTCACGTGATCGAGGGGGTGAAGAAAGGCGTATTTCATGTGGGGGTCAATAAGGGCATATTTCACGTAGGGGTAATAAAGGGCGTATCATGGAGTCAAGAAGGGCGTATCGTTCAGTGATCACGTGATCGAGGGGGTCAAGAAAGGCGTATTTCATGTGGGGGTCAATAAGGGCATATTTCACGTAGGGGTAATAAAGGGCGTGTCATGGAGTCAAGAAGGGCGTATCTCATGTAGGGGTCAAAAAAGGTGTATCTCACTTAGGATTCAATAAAGGTGTTGCGCCCTTCTTGACCCCTTCTTGGGAGTCAAAAAGGGCGTATGTCACATGGGCTGGATTCTTGACATAGCGGCGGCGGCGAGATTTTTTTATAATATTATAACAGCACGATATAATAAAAAAAAAACATTTTTTTTTTAAGTGAAACGTCTTGAAGAAAAATATCCCCACGGATTGGTCGATCGTTTCCCGAGTCGACGGTGTAGAGAGCGAATGAATTTATCGGATGGGCGACAAATCTAACGCTTGGGAAACCGCAGAAAAAAAAAAGTTTTAACAAAAGAATCAAGAGAGGGAGTGAGGGGAGAGAGAGAGAGAGAGAGAGGGAGAGAGAGGGAAATGGAAGGAAGCTGCGTCGAGTGACGAAGTCCGTTGCAATATCTCGTAACGGAAACCGCAATAAATAAAAGAGACGACGTTGCTCCGGTATTAAAACGCATACATCTCGATACGACGCGTCGGCCGTACACGTCACCAAACATTGAGGTTTCTCTAGCCGCACTTGAAAGTAGAAATTAATCCCGGTTGGGCACTGATGGGGAAATGATTTCAAATCAATTCTATCCAACCGACCCACTAAACCTATAACGAACATTGACGTTTTCAATTCAAGACGCATTTGCGGCCTCGCTCGATGAGATGAAAACGAAAATCGTCAAATAACGAATCCAGCCGCAAATTCCACCTTTCCTAAACACAGATCGTGAAACTTTTGATGAATAGGTTTATTGGTTCACCGCAGGCAAGTGTTTAATAGAAATTTAATTGTTTTTCTCTGAAACGAATCTTTCCTCGCTCGACTTTCATTTCATTTATTGGAAATGGAATTTAATTATTGAAGTTCAGATGTGATGTGTTAATTATTGTCGGGTCGAGTCGGGATGTCGGGTCTCGGGATTTTCGGGTCGGTTCGAGTCCTCGGGTCAAATGTAATTTATAAAATATTCAGATAGAGTCGATATTTCCGGTTAAATTGAGTTTTCGGGTCGATTCGAGTATTCGGGATTTTTGGGTCGGTTCGGGTCCTCGGGTCAAGTGTGTTTTGTTCAATATTTAGATAGAGTCGAGATTTCAGATAAAATCAAGTTTTCGGGTCGATTCGGATGTTCGGGTCTTCGGGTCGGTTCGGGTCCTCGGGTCAAGTGTGTTTTGTTCAATATTTATAGAGTCGAGATTTCAGGTCAAATTGAATTTTCAGGTCGATTCGGGTTTTCCGAACGTTCGGGTCAATTCGGGTCATGTCGGGGTTTGACACTTTTTTCGGGTCTTCGGGTCAAGTGTGTTTTGTTAAATATTCAGATAGAGTCGAGATTTCCGGTGAAATTGAGTTTTCGGGTCGGTTCGGGTCCTCGGGTCAAATGTAATTTATAAAATATTCAGATAGAGTCGGGATTTCAGGTCAAATCGAGTTTTCAGGTTGATTCGGGTTTTCGGAATGTTCGGGTCGGTTCGGGTCCTCGGGTCAAGTGTGTTTTGTTCAATATTTCAATAGAGTCGAGATTTCAGATAAAATCAAGTTTTCGGGTCGATTCGGATGTTCGGGTCTTCGGGTCGGTTCGGGTCCTCGGGTCAAGTGTGTTTTGTTCAATATTTATATAGAGTCGAGATTTCAGGTCAAATCGAGTTTTCGGGTCGATTCGGGTTTTCGGGATGTTCGGGTCTTCGGGTCGGTTCGGGTCCTCGGGTCAAGTGTGTTTTGTTCAATATTTATATAGAGTCGAGATTTCAGGTCAAATCGAATTTTCGGGTCGATTCGGGTTTTCCCGACGTTCGGATCAATTCGGGTCTTGTTGGGGTTTGACACTTTTTTCGGGATTTTTGGGTCGGTTCGGGTCCTCGGGTTAAGAGTGTTTTGTTCAATATTTATATAGAGTCTACATTTCAGGTCAAATCGAGTTTTCGGGTCGATTCGGGTTTTCGGGATGTTCGGGTCGGTTCGGGTCCTCGGGTCAAGTGTGTTTTGTTCAATATTTATAGAGTCGAGATTTCAGGTCAAATTGAATTTTCAGGTCGATTCGGGTTTTCCGAACGTTCGGGTCAATTCGGGTCATGTCGGGGTTTGACACTTTTT
>UCOK01015471.1:0-37292 GCA_900474325.1 Synergus umbraculus | reverse complement strand
ATATAGTCGTTTGGTGAAATTGTTTATATTATTTATATAACTTACTTAACGACTATATCTGTGAGAACCGCACAAGCTTAGAGAATATTTCTACGCAAAAATCAACTCGATTCGTTAATTATTAACAGAAAAACGACAAGTTGATTGTTGCGTTGTAAATTGATTCTTTTCCTCGGTCGCCGCGTTCAGTGGCGTTTAGTGCATCATCCCCTCTCTCCGGCCTACTGGGCTCAGCCGGGCCAAGCGTAGAGGCACTTCTGCAATCCGCCTCAATTCTTGAAAATCCAATTTAATTTCACCAAATCTTTTAAAATTTAATATTTATATTATTTAATATTTAAATTAATTAAATTAAATTTTTTAATACTTATTTCCAGAAATTTTAATAGATTTAATGTGATTATATTGAATTTTAAAGAATTTAACGAAATTTTATGGCTCTGTGCAATTGTCATTTCTAGAGTATGTTAAAAAAATACATCTAAGCTAATCTCAATAAATGTAGACATAGCGTTGCAGAGAATAAAATGTCGGTAAGGTAGGGATCGGGTAAGTCTTACATTGCCTTAAGGGCGATGGACTTAAAAGACACTTTGTGTCAACGTCCAAATTTTGATGTGCACAGGGCTGTGCGCAGGAATTCATGTTGGGGGAGGGTCGAAATATTTTTATGATTAATTCATATGTTACAATAAAAAAATTTCCTTCCAATGATCATCTTTGATGTAAAAAGAAAACTTAATTTTTATTGTAACATATGAATTAATCATAAAAATATTTCGAACTCCCCCCAATATGAATTCCTGTGCACGGCCCTGCCTGCAGGGCAAATTTCGTCGACTTTTTGAGGCCACAAGAAGGACTTTTTGAAAATATTTTAAGTCCTGAAGGGAAAGCAGGCTCAAACTTAGGGGACTTGGTTTTTCGATTTTTGATTAGAGGAAAATATCGGCGTAATTCAATAATTTTACCTGGTATATTCAACGACGCCGGCCACTTTGTCCATTTCTATCAATGTGTGTGTAAGACACATCGGTAAATACACAAAGTAAAATTATTGAATTACGCCGATATTTTCCTCTAATCAAAAATCGAAAAAACCAAGTCCCCTAAGTTTGAGCCTGCTTTCCCTTCAGGACTTAAAAAAACTTTTAAAAAGTCCTTCCTGTGGCCTCAAAAAGTCAAACGAAATTTGCCCTGCAGGTTAGAGTGTACTCTCAAATTTCATCATTTTTTCGACTTTCCTGCAACAGCCTTAAGAAACCTTGCATACCTGTTGAGTTTTTTTTTGTCTCTGATTCCCTACCGAAAACCTATAGTGATCACTATAGTATAGTATATAATAAATGAATTATTGAAAAAAAATGCAAAAGGAATAGTCGATGTCACTGCTACAGTTTTCAAGAATTTCTTCCTAATGTAAACATGCATGTTGCCGAAGAGGTAGATGAGGAGAAGCCAGACTCATCTCGGGGAATTTTCCTGGGGGCAAGTCTGGAAATCACTCTAGTAATGATTGGGGATTTTTCATCGATTTTCTGGTAAATAATTACCGTGTTAGTACATCCGTACAGTGTAGGTATATACATACCGGGTAGAGGTAGCACATTCCATGCTGTGTGAGACCTGTATTGCAAATCTTGTTCCGATTGGACTCTGATCTACATACACGGGCCATAGTTCTCCTTGCGCAATTTAAGTCGCGAACGACTTTGTACACACCTGACACACACCAAGGAGCGAATATGTGCAGGTGCGACCCCTAATCAAAACATAGATGTGAAAAGTCACATGGTTTATAACCTTGTAACCAACATCCTCTTCTTTCTCGATGGCGAACGATTGCATGTTTTCCTGAGCAGTGTCGGACTATTCCAATAAACTAAACATCCGAATCGTTCTTATATAGTTAGAGTCACCTATGTGTCGCCACTTGCGAGAAAGGACAATTTTTCTAGGCTAATATCAACTAAACAATTAGAGATAGGCTAATAATGTTTTTAAAATCAATTGCTCATGGACATGAAGATTGTAAAAATCCAGATTAAAAGTGAAGGAGAAGGATACTTTTATTGCAAAGGGAATAATAAGAATAGATGTAATGGGGTATAGAGTGAAGGGTATTCGAAACCTGGTGGGTGAGAAGGGAAACTCGCTGTTCGTTTAAGAACAGTCGGCAAGAGCTATGATGGTAAGAGGTAAGATTCAGAAGGTAACAGACTCAGAGGGTAAGACAGAGTTTCTATTTATTTTTTCACGTAATAAAAGACAGTATTGTTTATTTTTTAAAATCTTGGTTTTTTCGGTTTGCCATCCGCCATCTTGAATTTTGAAAATCGGACACCGGATTCGGATTTAGCGACGTGAATTTCGTTTGGCTGCATCGTAGCTGCAACTCTTCGGCCAGGAAAAGGGTTAAGTAACCTTACTTATCTGTTGTGTTTTTGTTGTCTCTGATTCCCTACCGATAATTTAATAAAAAGTGCAAAAGGAACAGTCAACGTCACTACTACAGTTTTTCATAATTTCTTCCTCATATGAATACAGACAGAACTTGTCGTTTATAAGGTATGAAGAAGAGTTAGAATATCTTCTGGAATTTGTAACAGTAGTAATACTATCCATAATTGGGATTTTAAACTTAACCTATAATATAAGTCCGCTTCATCATACAGGTTTGCAGAAAATTTTTCTTACAAACCCTGGGGGGGGGCGCCCTTCTTAGCCTTATCTGGATTTACAGATTTTAAGTAGTTGGACACGTTTCCTTTGCGTGGAACTACTTCGCTTCTCAGCTTCACACCTGACACACACACAAGGGACGTATATGTGCATCAGCTGCGACCCAAATCACAGAAAGTATGACTTGACGTTCAACATCATAAAGATATTCAATCATATTCTTCATCCTCATTGATAAACGATTAAGCATTTTCCTGAGTAGTGTCAGACTATTCCCGCAAACTAAACATCCGAGTTGTTATTATATAGTTAAAGTCACCTATGAATCGCCACTTGCGAGAAAGGACAATTTTTCTAGGCTAATATCAAGTAACAATTAGAGATAGGCTAATAGTGTTTTTAAAATCAATTGTTCATGGACATACAAATCGCAAAAATCCTCATTAAAAGTGAAGGAGAAGAATACTTTTGTTGCAAAAGAATTAATAAAAATAGATGTAATGGAATAGAGTGAAGGGTATACGAAACCTGTGGATGAAAATGGGAACTCGATAATCGTTTGAGAACATTCGGGAAAAGCTATGATCCTATGGTGGTAAAAGGGAAGGTTCAGAGGGTAATAAGAGACTCGGAAAGTAAGGGATTTCTTTGTTACTTTCAACTTTACCTGTAGGGCGACTACTATAAGCAGGGCCGTCTTTAGGTTTGTGGGGGCCGCTAAAATTTTCTGAATATAAACAAGGATAAAGTGTAACAATATCATCACAATTCATACTGGGATGTATGTCGCTTTCCAAACTAAGAAGCATTAGATTTGACAAGCGTTCTTACTATATTGGTGGGGGTCCCTAATTTGTGGGGGCCATGGCCCCAATAGCCCTTATAGTAAATGCGACCCTGACTATGAGGTCAGCTAAGGATTTCATTTCACGTATTATTTTAGGATTTCAGTATTTTCAGTATTACTTATTCGGTCCCTACTTTACCGACATTTTTTCCCATCAACTGAAAGTTGTCGCGAGGAAAATGCGTTTGTGATGCGCTGAAAGTTTTACAAGCACATTATATTACTAGCATACAGTATGATGATTCATGTATGCCTTCCTCGTGGGCGTGATATATTTGGGGGGGAGGCATACATGAATCTTACTGTACACTCCGAGAGGCGCTTTGGGAAAATTGACAATTCATGAGAATTAGTCAAATATTTATTAGGAATATTATAATATTAATAATTAATAATAGTTTACGTCGCGGGACGTGACACATGTAATGTAGATAACAAATGAATTATTTATTGAAAAAAATTGCAAAAGGAACAGTCAAAGTCACTACTACAGTTTTTCATAATTTCTTCATCATATGAAGTTAGGCCCGTCAGACAGCACGTTGCCTCTAAGGTTTCAAGAATAGTCAAATATCTTCGGAATCACTATATCCATGACTGGGGATTTTTATGAACCTTTTGAACGTATATTATCTATCTTAAGATCTATGTAAGTCATTAGTACATTCCTCTTGAGTGCTCCCTTCTTATCCTAATTTTACTTGGACGATTACAAGTAGTAGGACACCTTTTCTTAGCGTCGAACTACTTCATCACACATCTGACACACACACAAGGGGCGTATATGCGCATCAGATGCGACCCAAACCACAGAAAAAATGACTTGATGTGCAACATCGTAAAGATATTCAATCATCTTCTTCCTCCTCATTGGTAAACGACTGCGTATTTTCCTGAGTAGTGTCGGACTATTCCCGAAAACTAAACAACAGAATCGTTCTTATATAGTTAAAGTCACCCTATGTATCGCCACTTGCGAGAAAGGACAATTTTTCTAGGCTAATATCAACTAACAATTAGAGATAGGCTAATAATGTTTTTAAAATCAATTGGTCATGGACATGATAATCGCAAAAATCCAGATTAAAAGTGAAGGAGAAGAATACTTTTGTTGCAAAAGAATTAATAAAAATAGATGTAAGTGGGATAGAGTGAAGGGTATTCGAAACTTGTGGGTGAAAAGGGGAACTCGATGCTCTTTTGAGAACACTCAGCAAGACCTATGATCCTATGATGGTAAGAGCAAAAATTCAGAGGGTAATAAGAGACTCGGAAAGTAAGAGATTTTTACCTTCAGACGTTATACCGAATTTTCCTAAACGAGCAGCGAGTTCCCCTTTTCACCCGCAAGTTTCGAATACCCTTCACTCTATCCCACATACATCTATTTTTATTTATCCTTTTGCAACAAAAGTATCTTTCTCCATCACTTTTAATCTCGATTTTTGCGATTTTCATGTCCATGAGCAATTCATTTTAAAAAGATTATTAGCCTATCTCTAATTGTTAGTTGATATTAGCCTAGAAAAATTGTCCTTTCTCGCAAGTGGCGATACATGGGTGACTTTAACTATATAAGAACGATTCTGATGTTTAGTTTACGGGAATAGTCCGACACTACTCAGGAAAATACGCAGTCGTTTACCAATGAGGTGGCAGAAGATGATTGAATATCTTTATGATGTTGCACATCAAGTCATACTTTCTGTGGTTTGGGTCGCAGCTGATGCACATATACGCCCCTTGTGTGTGTGTCAGATGTGAGATGAAGTAGTTCGACGCTAAGAAAAGGTGTCCTACTACTTGTAATCGTCCAAGTAAAATTAGGATAAGAAGGGAGCACCGATTGAAAATTGTATTGAGCTACTAATAAGATAATACATAGGAGGCCTTACCTATATAAAAAGGAGTCATGCGTCTTGAAAAATCCCTAATCACGGATAGTGTGTTACAATTTCCGAAGATATTTGACTCTTCTTGAAACCTTAGAGGCGACGTGCTGTGCGACGCATCTTAATTCATATGAGGAAGAAATTATGAAAAACTGTAGTAGTGACGTGGACTGTTCCTTTTGAAAATTTTTTCAATAACTCATTTGTTATATACATTATATGTCTTTCGTCCCGTGATGTAAACTATTATTAATTATTAATTATTCTAATATTCTTACTAAATATTTGACCTTTTCATAGTATATTTCAAGGCCACTAATCAGGATTAGTTATATTAGGTATACTTTAATACTGTTGGAGCAACAGATAAAATGTTATTTTTCACTTTTGATTTTAAGGCCTCAAAAAAGCAGTTTTAAGTGCCGTTTGGCATGGAACTATTTTTCGATATGAAAAATGGGGCTTAGTATCTGCTTTTTGAAAAAACTAATTTGTTTGGCTCCAATGGAAATGTCTCGGCTAGGGTTAGGTTTTGCTGGGTTAGGTTAGCCGAAACTTTTCCTTATTTATATAAAGTATATTCATATAAAAGTATTTTTAATAGGTTTATAGGTAAATATAATTAATCTTGATTAGTGGCCTTGAAATACACTACGAAAAGGTCAAATATTTAGTAAGAACATAAGAATAATTAATTAATAATGAATTATTGAAAAAATTGCAAAAGGAATAGTCAACATCACTACTACAGTTTTTCATAATTTCTTCCTCATATGAATTATCTCTCGCACAGTACGTTGCCTCTAAGGTTTCCAGAAGAGTCAAATATCTTCGGAAATTGTAACACACTATCCGTGATTAGGGATTTTTTGGGAGGCTGTGTGCATTATATCTAGCTAAGATCTAATAAGTCTTATAAGTCTACAATGTCTTATATGTACAGCTTTGTAAGAAAAGTTTTCTTACAAATCGAGAGTGCTCTGAGCTCTCCCTTCTTATTATTAGTAATCATTGGGTGGATAGTATAGGCTCTGTCAGTGCTCCCTTCTTAACCTAATTTCAATTGTGGCATACTGCGCATCATTGCGTATACTACACCTGACACACACACAAGGGGCGTATATGTGCATCAGATGCGACCCAAACCACAGAAGTGTGACCGTAGATGTGACTTGACCGTTCAACATCATAAGATATTCAATCATCTTCTTCCCCCTCATTGGTAAACGACTGCGTATTTTCCTGAGTAGTGTCGGACTATTCCCGTAAACTAAACATCAGAATCGTTCTTATATAGCTAAAGTCACCTATGTATCGCCACTTGCGAGAAAGGACAATTTTTCTAGGCTAATATCAACTAACAATTAGAGATAGGCTAATAATGTTTTTAAAATCAATTGCTCATGGACATGAAAATTGCAAAAATCCACATTAAAAGTGATGGAGGAAGATACTTTTGTTGCAAAAGGATTAATAAAAATAGATGTAAGTGGGATGGAGTGAAGGGTATTCGAAACTTGTGGGTGAAAGGGGAACTTGCTGCTCGTTTAGGAACAGTCGGTATAAGGTCTGTTGGTAGAAGATAAGATTCAGAGGGTAAGACTGTTGGAGGTATACCTTGAATCCGAGTCTAAAAAATTCCGATATGAAATCCTTATAAGGATTAATAATAATAATAATAATAATAATAATAATAGAAACAATAATAATATCTAATTTAACTAATAACAACAATTAACAGGAGGGAAACTTTTTGAACTAGAGTTCCTCGATACAAGTCGAAAGTACAGTAAAATATTTTATTACTTCGCCATTAAAAATACCTAGATTATTACACAGTATTTGATTTTAAAACTAGATTTCTGTAAAGAAACGATAAACTTCTACAACTGTCTCCACGTCGTGAAAATTCTAAGAGATATGTTTCATCCAGGACACTTTTCACATCACATACAGATACAGGGATACAAAATTTTAAAAGTACCCGTTACACGCAAAAATCTATGATACAAAAGTAAAGTCTACAATTTCTGTTTATAAGTTAAAAGTTGCCCTTTTCGTTACCGATCACACAAAAATGTCTCTGCAATAAATATAAATAAATTTAGAATGCCCTATAAAGTTTCGTGTCTCTCTAGCTTTGACTAAAAATGTCATAGTCGATAATAATACATTCATAATCAGTCCTTTGCTCAAACATCAAATAATTTAAAATATGACCACGAAACCGCATTAAAAAGATTCAAATCGTATTTTTCTCATTCGTGGCCACTGTAAATAATTTACACCCTTTTGATAGTTTCTCGATGCAAAAAAATTGTTTTATTTATTTTTAAAAGACGACTACGTTGAAAAAAAAATCTACAGGGCGAATGAAAACTTAAACCTCTTTTGGAATTTACAATATTTTTAGTACTGTGCGACTATTGAATCGATCGAAGTTCGATTGACGTGACCTGCGAAACAAAAGTGTTATTTTCGTAGGTATTAAGTACTGGATAAAAATGTTAGCGACTTAAAGATACTAATAATTCATTCACTTTTTTTTACAATTCTCTACTGATGTACTTTGATTAAATAAAATATTCCGTGATTGCAGAAGCGTTAAAAAAAGTTATTTTACTCCCAAGGGACTAAAAAGTATAATTTTATCTTTAGCGCCGCTTCGTAGGCATGAAAAACCACTGAAATACATTTTTTAAATAAAATTTATCGTAGGTGCCATGGAAGAAAAGGACTTTTTTTACTTATTTATGTTTTCAGTACTGATCGAAAAAGTCTCTCTTTTCCCCCTTGGTAGATAATTTACTCTTCTCTCTTAATTCTTGTACAAGATTTCACACAAAACAAAGTATAAAAAAATTTTTTTGTTAAACAAATACTTATAATCCACTTTTTTAATTAAAAAATATAAATTTTAACTTTAAATTTCATTAACGCTACTCCAACCACAGCAAATGAAATACCTCAAAAAAAAAAAGGAAAGACAGCGAAAAAACTTATCATGCTTCTCTAAATGGAATGTATATGATTTAAAGGTATTTCGTAAATCGTTAAAAAAGATATCTTCCGATTTTCGAAGGCACACCGGAAGCTGCTTTTTATATAAACACAGATGAAAATCTCCGCGTCGACCAAGAAGCAAAAATTCTATATAATTCGAGTATTTGAAAAGTGATCTACATTCTAAAATGAATTATCATAAATTGATTTCGTCTTGACTTGGCCTCTAAGTAGAGGAAAAATCCGCTGCAGGCACTCCGGGATATGCTTTGAAATTGGTTTCGCATTATCAATAAAATTATTATATATACAGTAACGACGAATACCGGATGTATCCTCGAAAGCATCCCATAGAGTCTAGTTTCGTTAAAATACGTTAGGATTTAATATCTATTGTTCGATTAGACAACAAGTAACATTTGTAAAAAGTCGGTTTAAAATTCGAAAACTTCAACGTGCTAAGTATTCATTCATTTATAATAAACAGAGACGTCCACGAATAGCCGTGCCAGAGAAAAATCTAAAATGATCGCATTATGGAGGCACGTACGATTTCACTATAGTTTCAGAACCACAATTTAAGGCCCCTTTTTGATCTGTAAAATCTGTAGAAAAACTTACTCTCTTGACGATCACTTACATTTATTTACAGATAAAATATTCACTTACGACCCTCAACTAACTTAGCAAAATTCGTCTCCTCTCTTTCTCATTATTATATTATGTACAATTCGATACGGTTAAAAATCAATCGATAAATATCTAAGTCGGATCAAAATAGAGTCCGACAGAGGTGAGCCGTTAAAGGAAGTAGAGCGACTCTCGTTCATCTCTTAAGTACACTTGTTCCCTAATTAAGTACTTGATTTAATACTTGAGACGCTGCATAATACTCGATTTGTTTCATTTCTTTAAATCTCCGCGCTCCAACTTCATTTAATTCGTACAATAAAATTCATTCAAGGAAACTTGGAGCAGATAAAAAGTAGCATTGGAGCATACTTCGAAACTTAATTCGTAGCTTTTTTTTTCAAATAGATCTACTTGCAGTGATTCACTTTACGTACTACGTTTTCCGAATTTCCCGCCCAGAAACTTCAATTCGATTAAGGTCATGTGTCAGTTACCCGATCCTCATCTTACCGATATTTTTTCCCCTAGAATGCCATTTATATATTTACTGGGATACCGACTTGAAATTTTTTTTAATTATTAAAAGTTTTTACAAAAGTAAATATTCGATATCTCAATAAACTCACGAATATTGTCGGGCGTCTCCGGAGAAAAAATTTCGCTAAAGTAGGGATCGGAGAACTGGTACATAGTCTTAAAAGCGAAAGTTTCTTAGGATTTACAGGATTCCTTCAAAAGATGGACTTCTTTGACAAGATTTGAATCTGATTTTAGAAATTCAGATACCTATTTGATACGGACGAGTTTTTCTCTCTCGGTGATATGAGTTGAGGGACTTGAATTTCTTTAAGGAAAAATAGAAGACTCGTAGGAAGCAAGTTTAAAGGTGTAAGACACCCTGATCATTGCTAAAATGATTGTGATGGTGGTGATGATGCAGATGATGAGAGGAAGATCCGGGCGCATCGTCCTGGAGCGTGACACCTGTTAAGTCGACGATTTCGTCGGCGTCTTCGTCGCTTACGGTCGCGGCACTCTGGGTCGATTGATGACTTCCAGATGACACTTGACTGTTGCGAGAGAATGAACCTCGTCGTGGAGCTGTTAATGCTGCTCGTTGGTTGGCCGGCTTCACTGTGATTATTAGATTTGAGGAGTTGGCAATCATCATGTCCGTCACCTGTAACGTTCGTATTGAAAACGTTGAAAATGGCAACGAAGATTACTTCAGAAGCGAAAGGAATTATTCGAAGGAATCGGAATCGATTTGGGTATCCCTAATTCACCCACAAACGGACTAGCCGCTGCACCAGACCGACAGTTCTCCTAATCTTTTTTCCGTGCATTAATCTGGATAAAACTTGATTCCTAGTTGATTCTGTCCAAATATGCTATAATAAAATATTATTCATTAAATATACCGTAGGAAAAAAAATATAAGCACCTGATCGAGAGTTTTTCCAGCGACCTCAATTCCGTTGACCTCCAGGACTTCATCGTTGACTGCAAGAAGTCCAGTGCTTTCCGCCAAACCACCGGGTACCAATCTACTGATAAAAACACCAGGAACTTTTTCTATCCCACCTCCTGCCGAGGGAGGCAGTACTCGAAAACTCTCTCCATCTTTAATATAAAACCCAAGTGGTTTATCGGATCCGTGCTTCAGTAATCGAACCCGACGACACGTTTCGGGTAAAATGTCGACGTCGATTATCGCAGAAACCTGTCAAAAGATTAGAATTGTATTTATTATTCCTTTCAGTAAATATATTAAGGCCATGTATCACTTATCCGATCCCTACCTTACCGGCATTTTTCAATGTAATGCCACTTCTACATTTATTGAGAAACCGAGTTAATTTATAAAATTAAAGGAAATATACTAAGGTACATTTATCTAGTTTTAAATATTTATCTTTATAATTACAATTAAAAATTAAGGACTATATAGACGTACGTTAGTAATTTCCTTTAATTTTAGAAATTTTCAAATCGATATCTCAATAAATAAACTTAACAGTAATGAGAGACTTTCAATATTCAGTTTTAATATTCATACCTGTCGAAAATCGTGCGGATTTGATATGACTGGCGTTTTTGCTTTGGCGGGCGTTCCTCCCAAAATACTCGAAATCAGATTCTTCGGTTTCATCGTTCCGTATCCATTTGTGTCCTCAATATCATCTCCTAGAATCATAAAAGATTTTTTCCATTATTTTTAAAGTTTATTACTGAATTTTATTAATACTCAATTACTGAATCAATATATTGATCAACTGGATCAATAAAATTCACTTTTTTTGTTGACAAGAACTATTTTCCGATAAAAATAAATTTTTTTTTTGTAGAAAACCTTTTGTTACACAGAATATTTCAATATTTAGTTGAAAATACATCTTTTTGATAAAAAAGTAAACTATTTTGTTTAAATGAATATAATTGATATTATTTTGTCTTCAGATTACTGATTTGTTGAAAATTCACTTTCATGTTTTAAAATTCAAATATTTAATTAAAAGTTTAATATTTGAAATGCATGAGACGTTCTGAGTTCATAATAGTCTCCTAATGTAATCCGTTCAAATAACTCAAACGCATATTGAATTTTGAAGTAGCAGCTCTTCGTTGCATACGTAACTATTCTACAAAGTGCCTTCGCCTTGTGCAACGCAACGGTATGATTCACGAAGATTATTGAAAGAAAAAAAGGTAGGTAGAAAAAATGTAAGGAGAAAACTTAACGAGAAAGATGGAAATTATTCCGCGGAGGACAAACAATGGCTTAGAAAATATCAGATTCATAGATATTTCTGCAAAAAAAATATAGAATTTGTAAATTTACTTTTTTTAAATAAAAATGTAACTTGTAGATAAAAATCCTGCATTTACATAGATTTTGTTTAAAAAAATGTAGAGCATCAATTTTGAATTTCTAACAAGCACCGAACAAGAATAGTTAATATTTTAAACAATTTTTACAAACAAATTCACTTATTTAGCATTTATATGCACAGAAAATTTGTCTTATTTGCGGAATCATTTATTTTTATTTAACGAATAGAACTTGTGCAAAGCTGACAAGGTGCGTCGTGATTCACGTAGATCATTAAAGGAAAAAAGGTTGGTGGAAAAAATGGAAGGAGAAAATTGAATGAGATAGACGGAACTTATTCCATGGAGGGCAAACAATGACTTAGAAAATATCCGTCGACTGCGAGTACATTCCATAGTCGTTAGTAAGAGATCTAATCCGATGAAACTGCACGTGTCTCCTTTCTTTTCCCCAATTGTGGAGTCGTACCGTTAGTTAGATTTTAGCGCAGTTTCACATATGCTAATCCCGAGTTTCTATGTTATTAAATCCAGTTTTGAGTACTGAAATTACTGAAACAGACACTTGGTTTATACTTTTTTTTTTTGTACTTTAGCTTTTAAAATTTCAAATTACTTCCTGGCTTTAAAAAACTTGTTCTTCTCTGTTCCAAGAATTTCATTATTACAGAAAAAGAACCACTCGTTGGGAAGTTCTAACATTTACATAAAAGAAAAACAAATAAATAAATAATTAGGAATGGTTTTCTTGTATTTGAAGATTTTATCAACAATTTTTTGTAAAATTATTTTCAGAGACTTGAAAAGTTTTAAAAAAATATTTTATTATTTATTATTTTATTTTGTGACTTACCCTTCCTTTGTATACAAATTCTGAGAAGTGGTTTGGCAGCAAGAAGAGCTCTAGCCAGATTGTTGTCATTGTTGATTGGCAACAAATCCTGGTCGGTAGGATCGGTGTACAAAATATGAAAACTTAAATCAGGACCAATGTCGTGTCTCTCAGCGAGGAGCTTCCGGAAATCTTCATAACTTATTGGCTCGTTGCGGTTGATCGAGAATCTTATTATGTCGGCATCGAACTAATAAAGGACAAAAATAAACAATATTAATATTAGTAAATAACTTTACGTTCTTCTATCTTTAAAATTAAGCCTCCTGTATCTCCTCATCTATTTTTAAAATTTTATTGAAAAACCGGGGTTGTGGGGGGGGGCAACTGCCACCCAGGAAATTTGGACGGTGGCAATATAGTTCTTTTGACCCCCCCCCCCCCATTCAAAAACAAGTGATAATAATTTTCTTATTCACATCGCATTAAATATTATTATCACAAATATTATTATCAAAGTAATTGTTAAGGTAACAGATAACAAGGATTCGTCGTTTGCTGTGATTTATGATACTTAAAAATAAAATAAATAGAATAAAAATGCTTTTATACATATATGATGACTTTTTTGTCATTCGAGTTTGTCCCACCACGAAAAATTCCGTTGCAACGCCCCTGGGGATTTTATAAACTGTCCTAGAGTTCTTAAATTCTCGAAAACTTAAATCCCGGTTATATGACCGAGAATATGACAGAATTTACGAGAATTTAAAAGAATTTATGATTGTAGAAAAATTGTTATTGTTTACATTATTTACATGGTTAAAATTTAGTCATTTATTAGCTAAGGCATATTTAGGAATGTAAAATATGCAAAACAACAGCTTACTAGTTAACTAAAGCCACAAAATTCATCTTATAATAAACGTTACTTCATACGTTATGTTAGTGACACATTTGTGACAGTTTTTTCATTTACAACTTGTGTAAAGCTCATTAAGAAGTAATAGAAGTACAAAAAACAGTTTATTACACTTTATCGGTTAATTAATCAATAATTATCTCCCTTGTCATAAATATCTCTAAAATCATAAGTTCTCATAAATTCTTAGAGAATTTAAGTCTCGGTTATATTCTCGGTTATATTCTCATTCTCGTTACCGTTCTCGAAACTGTCCAGAGTTTTCTATGTGTCGTGAATTTCAAAGTATCGGAAATTTTATACAGTCATCAATCTCATAATCCTGGGAATTTCATTTTTCAGTAATTATTTCATCCTGAATATTAAACTGTCAAAAATGTTATTTTTCCATCATTTTCCAGTCGTCCCAAAACCCAGAAGTAGAAGTGTCATGAGCTCTCACGTCTCACCTGACAAATCACTCACAATTTATGATTTATGTGAACAGCTCATTGAATGCGGAAGTGGCTAGATAAAAATCGGAGCGAGAGTTGACTCGGAATCGTCGGAAGTTAGGAACGCTCCTTTTTTTTCCGAGCGAACTTCAAAACGTCAAAACAGAAAGCAAGTCCCGACCTCCCGAGTCTCTCCACTTCGACCTTTACAGGGATTTAAGAAAGTTTCTTATTAAAAAGTATCGAAAAGAAATTTTAAAAGAAAAAACTCGTTCTTACCTTGCTTTTCACGGCGACAATGCCGCTGTCAAAATGATGATGAAGTTTGCTCTTGGACATGGTAAAGAATTGGAAAGGGAAATCGACTGAGCTGAGAAAACGTCTGGCGATGAAGGCAAGTCTTCGCTTTGCCCTTCTTTTCCCCTTCAAGAACGACTCGTTACTTTTTGACGTTAAGGGTGCGACTGCAGTCGTGAATCAAAAAAGCCACATTTCAATGAAATGAGTCTTAACATGTTACGTGACGTCACAGACACCTGCTCGATTTCGATGGAACGCCAGTCGCCACTTGGCCAGTCCCTGCAAAACCAGTGAAAACCACCCCGTTCGACTTGCTGGGAAATCGCGTGAAAATCCGTTAGAAAGTTGATCCGGGTGAGATTTGCCTCCGTCACATAATAGAGATGCGACACTGTAATTATTTGAGTCCGAGCTTTCGCCCGTTTTTGCACTTCACTTAGACATGTAGTTTGTTTTCGCGACCCGAATCGTCACCGAACTTAACACGACACGACACGACCAGTGATCGCAGTATTGAAACGCCGACCGACGCACACAACTGAATCTCTATGCCCGTGTGACTAAGAGTGGGAGACTTGGTTGCGCGCGCAACCATGTTCCCCTCGATTCTCATTTCTCCTCTTGTCAATTCGAAAACTCGCAGATCCCGGTAAGAAGGCTTGAATTGAATAGAATTGAAAATTTAAGATTTCAGCGTAAAATTAGAGATAATCATATTATTTTTAATATGTGATTTTCCCTTCAGGGGAAATGTACAAAAAAGTAATAGGTGATCTCAGAAATGTAATTCTCGGCTATTCACATGGCGCCATTTTGTTATTTTTTCATAAATATTAATTATTATAGGCAACAGACCTAGTTTTAGTAATACTGAAGCTAACCCACTTTGGTTTTTTTTTTCAGCTAGCCGTTACCCTTTTGATTTTGAGAAGCCTACGCACAATCATTATTTTTAATATAAACATTGAATAAAGTTAATAAAAAAAATTTTTTATGTAGTTTAATGTATGTTTTATTATACCTGAAAATATTTATTTCCATATCGTTCATGATATACTCAAAAAAAATGTTCAAAAATAGCTCTTTTCTTCAGCTTATAAAGTAGAATAACCCCTGAATTCAGTCTAATTCATAGACGAATTGAATTTTCTGAATTATCGGATTTTGAATTCAAGTTTGGACTGCGGAGAATGGTAAGATTTCAATTCAAGAAATCTGAATTGATTTTATATGAAATGTATTATCTTCAATTCAAAATGGTAAAACTGAATTGATAATTGTTTTACTTTAATACATAGTACTTAATAATAAATATTCACTAATTGTCAGTAAATTGTATAAAAATTAACATTATATTTTTCTAAGTCTATTAGTAAGGATAGCAGTTGATTCTTTCTAATACTGTTTTTGGTTTAAGTTTGGTTTCGTTTTTTATATTCTATAAAGAATAGTCTCGTATTTTTTATTTCCCCGTGATATGCAAAATTTTCAACTTATAAGAGTTTCAACAACTGGAGTAGAATAAATTGAAAATTTTTAAAAATCTTCCAAAAATTTTCAGGTAATGAAAACGATTACGTAAATTTTGCATATAGCCTTTAATTAAAAAAATTATTATTTTTTTTTAATATAAGATATATGCAATTGTAAGAAATGGTTTATGAACTGGAAGGTTTAAAAAAATTTTCAATTTATTCTACTCCATTTGTTTATATAATATAAAAAACGAAAAAAAAATAGTCGAGGTGATTCTATTTTTAATTGTTGTAATTATAAATATAAATAAATTATAATTATAAAATAAATAAATACATATTCTGCATCTGAAAAAGCATAAAATCAAAATTGTCGTATAAACTAAGAATCGTGTGAATCATTAAATTCGACAGTTTTTTCCAAACCAAAATTTCCCTCTAAGTACGGTTGGAGAGATAGATATTATCGATAATATTCGAGTCGGTCTCCTACTCTTATTCACACGGACATAGAGGTTCAGTTGTGTGCGTCGGTCGGCGTTTCAAATCTGCGACACGACCCACGATCTGTTCTCGTTGCCAGTGAATCACTGATTAGGTTGTTGGGAAGATTGTCATCGGGACGCGGGAATTCCAACGGATTTTCTCATACCAGCCGCGACCATCAGAGGCGCCACTGTCGTGGCGCCAATTTTGAATCTGGAATTTGAAGATTGCCGGAAATTTAAACATATGATGGAGAATATTAGAGAATTTAAAAGGAATTTGTTACTAAAGAAAGTAACTAGTAACTAGTGACTAGTTACCAATTTGACATCAGCTGATTGGTCAAAATTCGAGTCACGTGGCTTGGTCAAAAAATAAATAATCGCAAATCGCAAAAAAAAGGATAAAGTTTAAGAAGAAACACAAATAAGATAAATAAAAATAATTAAAAGTGATATTAAAATTATCTTCGTTAAGAATTTTGTGAAAGAAAAGTTAATAGTTTAAGTCAGTCGATTATTATTTATTGAAATCCTTTTTGAAGAGAATATTACATAACCTCTACGTGAAATATGTGATGTTTTAAAATTTTTTAAATAAAGCAGGAGAAACCGGATTATATAAAATTTAGTCAAATTCTGGAAAATTTAAAATACAAACGAAATCATGAGGGACATGAAAACAATTTCTCGAAAAAATCGAGAATATCAGGATAAAATAAATCCTTGTGTCAGGGTAAATTATATTTTATATTATTTTACGTTTTACCAGATAAAATATTGATAGTATTTTAATAAATTTTCATTCTACTTTTTCAGGAAGAGAAATTGACCAGAAAATGCTTGGAAGATAACGATTACATACACGAGAAATGTAGTCTTTACTTTCAAAATGTTGTAAATTGCAGGGAATTCTGGGTAATTTGTTATTTATATTCTAAAATTACTGATTAGTAAAGTAATTTATAAAAGGAAGTCATCATTTAGATAAAAATTCCAAATTTAATATTTGTTGAGTAAAATGAAGAAATCGAATTTTTTAGCTCGGAATAACTTAACTAAAGAAAACCCTTACCGTCTTTATATTAAAGATCTTAATTGTGAACAGATAATTTTAATTTTTCAGGACGAAGTAAAGCGCGAAAGAAGAATTCAAGGAATTAAACCTGCCCTTCCATATCCTGACGAGCGAGAACAAATTAAAGCAGAGCGTCTAAAGAAGAAAGCAGAAAAGGCATGATCACGCAATCTAAATGCAATTTTAATTACATTTAATTAACGTTAATTACTTGTAATTAGTTTTTTTAATAGTTTTTAAGTTCTTCAAATAGATTTATGAGTTAAAAAAGCTTAGGAACTAAATTATATGATTCTCAGTGTAAATTTGATCGAAATAAACTTTCCATACTTCGCTTTTTGAGTTTATATAATTATTTAAATATTTATTCATTATTTAATTCAAATTGAACGTCTGAGACTTCAACCCAATTAAAACTTCACACATTCTTCTTTGTTAAAAATTAATTTAATGTATTTTTATGTAAATACATTTGATCTTTGATAGGATGCAAGTACTCTTAACTTACACAATTCATAACTAGTTTGTACATATTTCGTAGTTGCAGAATCATCAATAAATTCTATTACATAGTGTTTTTACTTAAATGCCGCTCGAAATGCTGAATTTTATAAACGATAGAACCGATTTTTGTTCTATAATATTAAAGTACACACATCTTAAAAGTACAGTTTCATCGAACACAAAAGGATCTGAATTCGACATCTGGTATTTCTTAAAATCAATTTATACAGCTTAACTAAATAAACGTGATGCAAGTAAAATCTTACACCTACTGACTGACCTTGAAGGCCCTCAATTCCTCACCAGAGAAAAGCGAGCACGAGAAAGTGAGGTATGAACCAAAGAAATGAGTTTGTTCAAACCTTGACTAGTTCAGATCCCTAAAATTTTCGAGCCCCAACTCATTTTCCTCTGCTTTTAGTAGCCTTTTTTCCTACTTTTTCTCTTAATAAGAGAAGTAGAAAGTGAATGTAAATTAATGTGACTAGGATCTTAAACATAAGTCCTTATAAAGTACTTTTGAGCCACTCGGCGTTCTGGAATTAATTAACAATCGAATCTTTCTATAATTTAATTTAATTTATGACAATCTGAAATTATCAGATCGCCGAGGGCTCGGAAAAATTGTTAGCAGCTTTGTATAAGACTTCGAAGTGGGAAAAAATAAGTTATTTCCAACTTTGCTTACGATCCTGAATTCTTTCTTCAGTCTGACTTCTTCGCTTCTAGAAAAATCGTTCTATAATTGAAAACTGTTTTTAGAAGAAACGAAGAAATGGGTTCTTGAAAATTAATAAAAAACAAAAAAAAAAAAAACCTAATGAAAATTATAAAAGATGATCTAGCGTCCGAGGGACAATATATGTTAAGAACGAAGTGGGTGCAATTATGATACTTACACACGAGCCAAAACCAAATCGTAATTGTATGTTTGTGACAAAGTAGGAAAAATTATCAATTATGAATTAGATGAGTCTGTGACGTAGCTTATTATCATAGAAACGTTAAGTGTTAGATGATTTTCCTTTCTTCTTCTTTTTGACCCTTCCAGCGATCCAATATAGGGGCCAGTTAAGTTCTTCACAATAAAAGAAAGTCTGATAATTTACAGAACCGAAAAGATAATATAAATAATTGTGGAAAGAAAAGCCGGCACAGAAGGGGGGAAAAATCGTCTACAGATCTTGGATTCTCTGGATCTGATGTTTTTTGAGGAATCACAGAAGATCGCTTGTGGATCAAAGGATCTGAAATGATCACACAAAAATGGAGGATTCCAAATACAGTCCATTCTGACTTACCGTACATTTTAAGCAAGGGGTGTGGCTTAAAAAATGTAAGGTAAGTCAGAGTCGACTGTAGATCACTTAAAAATCATGGGGAACACGTAAAGATCGATTGATCGCCGAGATCAATTATATTTCTAATTGAGGATTCCCGCAATTAATGTCCCATAAATTACACGTCAAAGTTGAGATTTTGGTAAATGGCTTCTCTAACTGTGTTTCAGATCTTCTCTCTTCTCTTTTGCACTCTAGGAATTTGACCTTCGTTTTTAGCATATATTGCCGTCAAGTAGTCAATCTGAGCGATTCTTTATGGAGAACGTGTTGATTCGGAAGTGCCGACACATCTGTCGAACCTGGAGAATAATAAAAGTATTTAATATTTAAGAAAAGAGGAAAGGAGAGAAAATTTAAATTCTGAAATTTCTTTTCGTAATGTAGATTAGTGGATATTTTTTACTCTTTACTCACCACACACGTGCCATAGTGTAAATGAGCTGCTAAAGATATTGCTGATACAATATACATGGATTCCCGATCTATATTCGGCAAGAAAAAGGACAGCACAGTCGCTGCAGCAACAGGGTATAATACCCAGGGTAATAATTCGCACCTGGTGTTGCTCATCTGCGCAACTATCAATCGACACTGAAAATTAAAGAGATGAGAAAATTATACATTAAGACCAAATTTTTTTTTGAGTTCTCAAGACTTCAGATCCCAATTGTGCTTAATTATTAAAAAGCGGCATTCTACTTACACAAATATTGGAGAATATCGTTCCGATTGCGAAGAAAATGATTCTCGGATCCTCCTCCAAGATATTATTCGGAGAATGCATCACCCACACCGTTGCAGTCACAAAAAGAAACGTCAAAGGCACTAAGGGTCTCACAGCCTCTGAGAAAGGTCTCATTTTACCGGTTTTATCTCGGTATGACCTAAAAAAATTCGATGTTAAAAAAAAAACTCCTTTTTGATAATAAATTTTACTATTTACGTAAATATTGTACGTATTACTTACTTGTAAATATTCCACAGCACTACTGGACAGCTAGATATTAAAGCACTTATATACAAAAACATTTCGAACATAATTCCGGCGGAAATTCCGCCCGGAAGTTCAAACTTCCACATTTGGTGTCCACTAATGCTCGTCAAAATAAAGACTATAATGGTTCCCTGAAACATAAATTGAAGTATATTAATTTATCTTATAATTATCTGAAATTGTAAATATTAAGGGTGTTAGATCCAAGTTCTAACGACTAAATTCGAATTCTTCATTTTACTCAACAAATATTATAATTAGATATTTTTTCGCTCCCTAGTACTATTCAATCTTTAGATACAAATATGTGTACAAAGCAAAAAATTGTGTAATTTGAATACCTATTTTGTAAAATGAAAAGATTGAACTTTGAAATTAGTATTTGGATCCAACACTCTTAATAGAAGTGAATAATTTTTATTTATAAAAAATGTAAAAATTTTGATGGGTGTAACAAATCAGACTTTGGTACATAAAAGTTTTAAAACAAACTGTTTATCATTCTCAAGTATACATTTGTCATGATCATGCATAAGTCATAAGATAATTATAAGTTCTTGAATGACAATACATATTCAGTCTTACTTAATTATAATGCAGTACATAAATACAAGGATTGTCTTCCTCATTTTTTTGCGGCAAACAAACTGTTTTCGTAATAACGTAAATGCAAATCTACTGTAGTTTATCTAGTAGCGAAATGTGAATATTTACTATCATGAAATTAATTTTAAAAGATTGACGATATTAATAATTTTTCATGTAATTTAACTTTATCAATTTAGAAAAAGATATAAAGGACATAAATGTAAAAATTCTAAATAGGCTTAAAAAAAGGTGAAAGTGTGACTTGTATTACTTGGAATTCAATTTTAATGGAAAATAACAATTAAAATACGTACCAACATGGAAGCGTCATAACTCCATGGCAAAAATAAAACCCCAGTGTTGTATTTTTCCCAATGGCTCAAGTAAAAATTGCCGAAAACATTCCACAGGATAAAGTACATCCGCAAGGGAGAAACGCTGTGATCTGACCTCCCAAACACTGAGAACATGCAAACTGTAATTGGCATGGCCGTCCAACTATCTAAACCATGATCGAAGAGTTCTCCTAAGGGACCGGAAGTTTGTGTCCGCCTTGCTTGCTTTCCGTCGATGCCATCTAAAATTTAAAAAAAATATTTCAATATTTACGCATTACAAGATTCTCATGAGAAAGATGAATTTTAATACAGAAATTAATTAATCTACTTAATTAAATTTTCAATTAGTTTACCGAATCCATTTCAAATCACGCCATCATATAGCAAATCACTTTTGTGGATAGATTTTTTTTAAATAAAATCTAATTCTCGCATTTTTCTTGCTTCTTGCAACCTTATACACGATGTCCCCTTGTAGGAGGCCCCCCCTCCTCCTTCCTTTTTGAGATGGATGTCCGTAAGTTTTTCGAAGCTGTACTTCTAAGAAAATATTACTGAAGGCCCCTTTTATATCCAAGAAAGTGTCCACCACATACTCGGCTTCCTTTAATTGCCAGTCTATTCTTCCAACAGCCTTATGAAAAGCTGTATTGACAGAGCAGCCTGTCTGGAAGGCATGTTGGCCGCTATGTAGCGGTTTACCTGGTAGCCTATCATGTATGTACCTCTCGACTAGCTTTTCCAATATCTTCAGTATGAAGAATGTCAACCTGATCAGTCTGAAATCCTTGGCAACCGTGTAGCCCTCCTTCCCCGGTCCGGGTAGGAAGACCACTTTGCTGTCCTTCTGTGCCATTGGCACGTGTCTCAGTGTGATACTAGCCCTGAAGACTTTCGTCAGTCTTAGTTCCTCCAGCCCCTCTTGTAAAAGTATACTTCATTCGCCCCCAGTGATTTGTAAGGTTGAAAGATCCCTACAGCTCATTCAACTTTCTTAACCGATACTTACTGTCCCTAAGGCTTGCCTTAATAACCACAATGTCTCTCGAGCACAATTTCGCCTAATTTGCTCTAAAAAACAACATATTTCATCCCCGAGAGATTCTGCAACTTCAAGTGCAGAATTCGGTCTAAAGAGAATTAAATTCTTAACAGAATCACGACGTCCAGTTTGAACCAATTTTGACTGAAAAATTCTGGTGAAAAAGGTGAACAAATTCTAAATAGATGAAAAATGTGAAGAGGTGAATAGGTTTTTAAGATTGTAAAAACTTTTATTTACCGAGCGTATGTGCCATAAAAATGTTGAAAGCTCCTACAGCAAAAACCCATTTTGGTATTGGTGCATAGGTTGGATGGTCATCACTCGATGCATAAAGGTAATAATCGTAACTTGCAAATAGCAGGAAATTCAAAACAGTAAAGAGAAATCCTGAGAATGTCAGAACGTTTGGAGCGACCCATCTTGGACAAAGCTAAATATTAACAAATTACAAAGATAAATATTAAAAATATATTAATATTTGAATCATTAGACAAAAATCAGTATCAATCTGGTTTTTACCTGAACTACTTTGTTCCAAAAAGGGTGCGTAATATAAATGCTAAGGGGGCTGGTGTCCACACAGCTGTACTGTAACAAAAAAAAGACTGTATTAAGTTTCCATTAAAATTTGGTTACTTTTAAAATTAGTTTCAGATACTTAAATTATTAAGGTAAAAAAATATTTTTTTAAATTTCATAAAATGAACATTTTTTTTTAATTTAAGTTTATGAATACATCTATTAACATTTTTCTGAAGTTGTTTTTACATCGATAAGGTCTTATCATTGTTGTAGATAGTAGTAATTATTAAGCTGATTTTCCACTTAATAAAAAGAAAATAAGGCTTTTAAAGTACATTTAAAAAATGTTGAATCTTAAAAAAAAAATTATTTTCGGTCATTTTATACTTTCGACAATAAATATTTCCGGTATATTTAAATTTGGTTAATGATTATTTTTGAATATCACTGATTTTCTCAGAAACTATCACTCGTAGAAAAAACTGCTTGCAACAAAAAATGTGTAATTCGATGAGATCTACAACTTTCGTTAGATACCGTTTTTCTAATATTGCATATTTACTGAAATAAATCCAAAAAACCATAATTTTTATGGTTTATCTATCGACTAATCGCCAACTTTCACTATGGTATCGTTTGAATAAAATCTGATTAACTGCATCTGAAAAAAAAAATGTCTGTAAGTTAGGGATCCGATATGTAACACATGGCCTTAATGAAAATTAATAAAAAAAATTTTTTGCAAAATTCCTTTCCAAGTCGTCGTTTATCTTCTGTTGTCTTCCTTGCATTGAGTTTTTAAGAACTTTCCTTTCTGTGCCTCTTTTATTTCATATGAGAAGTCATAAAATAATATTGAAGCAAATTAATAAATGGCATGAATGGAGAGAATTGTAAGGAAAGAAAATAAAAATTTCCCGGGTGAATAGGTATATATATACCTATATATATATGAATATGACAGAGATATGATTGATATTTTGCAGATCGTGATTGGTTCCTAGGAGGCCTGGAAGTTTAGAGGTTAGCAAATCTCGTTGATGTTCAAAATGTTTAAAATACGAAAGACAAATGAAAATGACTTACTTTGTAATTTTCAAAGCCAGTGAGGTGCTCCTGCGTCAAATATCCTACTTCCAGTTTCATTTTCGGGTCGTGGATGAGTCAAGCTAATTTCTAATTACTAAATCACCCTAATCACTATTAACTCTATCGACTAACCTTCACACTGAACTACGTGCTTCTAAGTCCAAAAAAAAAAAACAATTACGAGTCACATTGATGGATATGTTGATACACTACTCACTTCATTAGTCTCTAAATTTAAATTTTATTTTAAAGAACTATTATACACTAGACAAAAGTCGCAGCGGGTAACCGAAAAACCGCTCCATTCGCTCACGGCAAAATGTATTTGGTTAGTCAGCTTGAAAGTTGAAATCGAATGAAACTGAATTCAACTGAATTGGGAATGATGAGAATGTTGGGAAGGTTGTCCAGACTCCAGACCAGACGAAAAAATGATCGCTGCGCATCGCGCGATTTCATGAAAAATATCGCGGAATTTTAGGGAAGTTTCTGGTAATATTACGAGCTTTGGGCAGGGATGGGTAGGTATTTGAAATTTTCAGTGAAATACTGAAATTGGTGAAATGGAATTGGATAACATTTGTCGTCGGTAAAATACCGACGGGACGAGAATTTATCAGGGTGCCGTCCTATGATATAGCAGTAAACGCAAAGCAGAAAGCAGAAAATCATTAGAGTGAAAGAGAGAGAAATATGACTGTCTCTTTCACTCTTATGATTTTCTGCTTTCTGCTTTGCGATTTGCGTTTTCTGTTATCATAGGACGGCACCCTCAGGGTAAATTGCCCTAGTAACGTAAAGTAACAACGAAATTCCTTTTCTCAAATTTCACACCAATTGCGCATACGTATTGCGTATAATATAATATTTTTTAGCATTTTAAATTGCACGCTAATAACAACCAATCAGATTCCGAGCGCGCAACTCATGCGCAGTAAATCCAGTGACATTTGAGGTAACTGCAGGTTGATAATGAGAAAGGAATGCGGTTGATATTGGGAGAGTCGAGTGTATATTAAAAGAAACGTCGGTAAGGTAGGGATCGGATAAGTAATACATGCCTTTCAGCCTTAAGGGTATCTGATACTTTACCATAAGAGTAAATTAGTTCTACCAATTATACATTCATAATAATAAATATTTTTAGTAAATAAATTTTAGTTAATAAACATTCGTCTTGTCTAGCCGAAGGTTTATTGACTCTTATTTACTAAAAATATTTATTATTATAAATGTATAATTGTTATAATTAATTTTCTCTTATGGTAAAGTATCAAATACCCTTAAAACCATGTTATCCGATTCCTAACTTACCGGCATTTTTTCTCTGCAATGTCATTTCTACATTTATTTATTGAGATATCGAGTTGAAAATGTCGAAAATTAAATCAAATATACTAATATACGTTTATCTGTCCCTAAATTTTTAGTAAAACAAAAAAAAAACTTATAAAATAATTTTCTTTATAAATTTTAATTTTAGGGACGACATTAGTGACATTAGTGACTTCACATTAACTTTAAAAATTTTCAACTCGATATCATAATAAATGTAGAAATGCCATTGCAAAAAAAACGTCGGTAAGGTAGGAAATGTATAAAAGATACATGGCCTTAATTTTTGTTTATTTTATACAATTGTTTAGATATATTTTTGAATTGCTATCCGATAAAATATATCGATATCTTAGTACACTTATAGTAAATAATAATAATAACTGCAACAATGTTAATATATTGGATAATTCACAACAAGTGAATTATTTATTCATTATATAGTGCAAAGGTCTTGGAGATAAGAGTATTATGTTGATTACAGCAAAACACGAGAATATTATCTCTAATATTGGTTTTAAAAGGAGATATAAAAGAAGTTAAGTCTCAGTTGCTCACTTAGACTTCGTACAAGAACGTCAAAAAAGCTTCGAAGGAAAATTTGTTAACTAAAAAATAAAAAATTAAAAAGTTTTTTTTTATTCATAATAAGTTTGTTGTTGAGTGAAAACAATATAATTTTTCTTACATAATTCAGAAAAATGTCGACCGAATGGAATCAATGTGCAGTGCATCTGAAACCACCTCAGGAATTATTTGCACCCCTTGTAGTCCCAAAAAGGACACTAATGGGTCCTGGGCCGAGCAACTGCTCTCAACGAGTTTTAAATTCCCTTCAAGAACCGGTTCTTGGTCATCTGCATCCGGAAATGTGCAAGGTTTAAAATACGTTTTATTTTTATTATTGTGTTTTGATTTCTCGTTATTATTTATCTTATCTTCAAACTCTCGTGACGCCTGTACTTAGGCAATCACGTACGCCGGTGTAAATATAGCTTCTTTCGTCAATATTATTTTCGTAACTTTTCGACAAAATATTATTTCTCAAATTTATTTATAAACGTTATTTTTCATCATTATTTGTCAAATTTCATTAGGGAAATACTATTTATAATATTTTTTCCTCACTTCTCTAATTATGTTTACTTTCGTTTCAGTTGATGGACGAAATTAAGGCTGGACTTCAGTACGCCTTCCAAACTAAAAACAGACTAACATTAGCGCTGAGTGCATCCGGTCACGGGGGAATGGAAGCTTCCCTCGGTAACTTACTCGAACGTGGCGAAACAGTTCTAATCGTCAAAAGTGGAATTTGGGGAGAAAGGGCAGCAGACATGGCCGACCGTCTTGGATTAAAAGTGAATAATTCCTTAAAAAATGCTTCCTTCCTAGATAAAAAAATAAAAGAATTAATTATCATCAATGTTCACATCTGAATTTCATTTTTTTCATATTTAAAAAAATTTATTTCCATACATTTAAAAAATATAGCTGGTCAAACTTGCGAGGTGGAGAATTCTCCATTGAAATTATTTTTATCCAGAAGACAATTCTATAATTTAAAAATTATGTTGTAGGTCCACTTTTTGACTACAGAATTTGGCGAGGGCTTCACGCTCAACCAATTGGAATCGGCTTTAAAACTTTATCGACCACAGGCGATTTTTGTAACTCACTCTGAATCGTCTACTGGAGTTGTTCAGTCACTGCAAGGAGTCGGAAGTTTAGTTCACAGGTAAGATATTTGCAGTAAAGATATTTTCAATTTTATAATGCTTAAAATTTTTTTTTAACTATCTCTAAGAATTAAATTTTTAATTTTACTTATATTTCACAGATACGGAGCTTTGCTCATTGTCGATACCGTCGCTTCGCTGGGGGCAGAACCATTTTTTGCTGATGCTTGGGAAGTCGATGTGGTTTACACTGGGAGTCAAAAGTGTCTCGGGGCGCCACCTGGAATTACACCAATATCTTTCAGTCCACTGGCCGAGTACGTAGAATTTAAAATAAAAAGAAGGGCTCTAACACCCTTAAGATTCACAATAAAAATTAATTTCTCATTTTCAGAAAAAAGATACTCAACAGAAAAACAAAAGTGCCGGTCTTTTATTGGGATATGACAATCCTGGGCAACTACTGGGCCTGTTTTGGAAATCCTCGACCTTATCATCACACAATAAGCGCCACTTTGGTCTATGGCTTGCGCGAGGCGCTTGCGCAACTAGCGGAAGAAACTCTGCCCGCTTCTTGGGTGAGACACGCGGCGGCAACGAGACAACTTCACAGTGGACTGAGAGACCTTGGATTTGAGTTTTATGTTAAAAACCCGGAAAATCGACTGAAAACAGTTACGGCTGTTAAAGTTCCGCCAGGTGTTGACGGAAAGGTGGTGACAACCTACGCCATGGAGAGGTTCGATAAATTTTAAATAATTTAAAATAATTTAAATAAAATTAGTTCTAACATTTTGTTTTATTGGATTTTTTAGGCATAACGTAGAAATTTCAGGAGGTCTAGGACCCACCCTGGGAAAAATATTTCGAATTGGTCTGATGGGAGTGAATGCCACAAGCGACCATGTCAATCTCGTCCTTCGTGTTCTTGAGGACAGCGTCAAGCACGCGAAAAAACTCTCCTCTAATTTATAAATAACTAAGTATATTAATATTATATTATACTAAAAAGCCTGTTTTACCCTCAGTCGATAAGTCAGAGACATTCCTTACCTACCACCGCTGACCTAGATTGGTATTCCTGTTGCTATAAAAAATATTCAATTGAATCCAGTGGCCTTAAAAAAATATCTCAGTAAAATGTATCAGTGAATATAAAAGTGAATATATGGTGCTAATGATGATTGAGATATTATTTGTAAAAGTACAAAACTTATAAACATTACAGAACTTAGAAACAAAAACAGAGATACAATACAGAACGTCAGAGATATTATCACGATTGTTTATTTACTAAAACCATCGATATCAATATTCAACAAGTAGGCGTTTAATGATTTTGATACAATGATTAATGCGGCATAACTGTCACGGTGATGTGCTTCCTAATATTATAAAATGTACGATTCAATCGTAAATGACAATAAAAAGAATGTTCGAATTTTGTAGACCAAGGTTTTGGCACATTATGTATACATAATTAGCGATTGGTTTAACCTAATAAAACGCGTTCGCAAAAAACGCACCTCAACATCTTACACTAAAAACGCAAAACATACAAAAATTTACGACTATCATTCGTTCGTATAAAAAAGTTTCTGGCTTCGTGCTCATCTCTCTTACGAGAATCGCCTCTCACCAAAGTCCCAACTTTTTTCTTTTTTTCACACTTTTACAAAATTTTATTTTAAGCGTATCTGAGCGAGAGTCGCTCCACTGATAAATACTGCCAGCGGTGCGTTAAACGAAAAAATTAACTACGAATAATTGCAGGTTTAAGTGAACGAAAAGTTGAGAAAAAGTTGAAGTGTTCATAATGCTGGAAAGATCTTCTGCGCATAGCAGAGTGATGACAGCTGCACAGAGTGATGACAGCTGCGCAGAGTGATGGCAGCTGCACAAAGTGATGACAGCTGTGCAGAGTGAGTGCAGTTGTTCAGAGTCACTGCTTCATCTGAGCATGCGCATATTCTCAGCTAATATTTTAGTAGTCTCAACGAGGGACTTTCAAAGGATTTAAAAAGATGTCAAAGAAGTTAAAAAGATTAAAAAATTTTTTTAAATATTTCTCTGGATTCTAAATTAAATTTTAAGAGTGGTTACTCCTCGCGAATCAACTTTTTTGCATCTACGCACCTACATTTAAATATTTTCTACACATTTCTCATGAGCCAACGAAGAAAGTAGTTTGAAAATATTTTTTTTCCGATTAAAATAATTATTCTCTTAATTTTTCGCGCAACTATTATAAATAGTTTAATACAAAAATCGACGAATTCAATTCTTTTGTAGAAAATAGAAAAATCTGAACAGTCGCAGTAATAACAGCGGTAACATAGAATTCCAATCCTAATTATTCGCTACGTCTACTATAAATTATTTCTAGGACTAAATCTTTCTCCTCTTCGAGAAATACACATTACTGGCACGTAGCGTTTACTTTTCAATTTTTCCGAAAAATTGCCCAGAGTAATAAATAAGGCGTTTTAAACTCATCAGCAGAGACTTTTATCCTGTCGAAAAGAAGGGAAAGAGAAGTAATTGAAAATTATTTTCTTCCCTTTTTAGAGAACAAACATTTTTTTTTTTAATTTCAATTTTTTTTTATACTTGACCGTCGTCTCTGCTGGTGAGTCTAAACAGATTGAATAAATAATTATTAAAAATTACCTACTTATTGTTACAAAAGCATTATACATTATGGATATATGATCAAAGATCGTCCAGCTCAAAAACTTGTCTCTTAAGGGTGTTGAGTTCAAATTCTAATCTCAAAATTCGATTTTTTTATTTTACTCAAAAAATATTCAGTTAAAAAATTCATGTTGTCCAAAAAGTATTAAAGTTATAGATTTTTTCGCTCTGTACGCATAAGTACATTTGAAAAATGAATAGCACTACAGAGCGAAAAAATATTTATTTGTTATATTTGTTGAGTAAAATGAAGAAATTGAATTTTTCGATTAGAACTTGATTTCAATACCCTTAGAAAAGAGGCAAGAGCTTTAAAAAAATCTCATCTTCGAAGACAGTGATTTAGAACAAGATTGTCATCGTCTTTCTAGATAATAAATGGATTAGTGAGATTAGCGGACGTACCTGTCTCGAGTTACGTTAACGAGACGATAATAATAACAATAATAAAATAATAGTAAATAATGAAGAGGCAGCGAATTTTTAAGGAAGTAAATTATTTTTTTTACAAAGCCTTCAGGTTTTTAAATATATTGTTTTTAATTAAGAGACGAAATTTTAATATAAAATAAATATTACATTATATGCTGGGTTAAAAAAGATATCCTGCAGTTTTTAAAAAATATTTCTAAATCGTTTAAAACTTTTAAAAATAATTTTTTTTTTAATATCTAAGAATGAAAAATACTTGTTCACATAAAAAAGTTGATACCGAATAAAAAATGCTTTACTTCCGTAAAAATTCGCGCTTAATTGATGACACTGGTGATAATAATAATTTACAAGTTTATGTAATAATTATCATAACAATATGAGTCTACCGTTCATTTCCGAAGAAATGCACTCGATTTATATACGTGTATGACAATAGAAATAAAAAGAGCATAATAATAATAATAATAATAATAATAATAATAATAATAATAATAATAATAAAATAATAATAATCTAATGGTAAAAACATCCACTCGAATCTTTAAATTTCATTGAAAGGTTTCTAATTCAACGGCACTGGGTTGAAAACTTTTTGAAATTAAAGGATCGGAGCTGAATGAACTGGTCTAAATATAATTTATCCTTATTCCTAAAAAGTAACAATGCTCGTAAAAGCGATGGATTGGTGAACTCGGCAAATCCGGGATGCAAATCTATTTTTTACAAAATTATTTAAAACTACCTTGACTCCTGCACAGAGTGGGGAAAACCATTTATTTCTTTAAAATAAAATTTCTGATTAGATTTGTACTTTATCCCACTCTGTGTTTTTCATATTCCAAAAAACAAAAGCAAATATTTAAAAAATAGCCGAACCCGCAAAATGGTGACTGACATGATCAGCTCTTAAAAAATACAAAAAAGGGTGCAAACCCTGATTTTGGATCCTTTTTAAATGCTAAGCTCCCGAGTCATTGGTCATGAGGTTCATAAATATCCCCCAAGTTCTACTTTCTGGAATTAGCATTTTAGCAAAATTTATTTGACCGAATAATTATTTAGCCCAATTTCTATTTCTTCGAATTTTCATTTCTGATTGAAATTTTTTTTGAATTAGGATTTGTCCTCATTTCTATAGCTCCAAAGTACCATATGAATTTTGATAAAATGAAATTTTGGAAAATTAGAATTTGGGGGATAGTCATGAGTCTCCTTGGTCGTGTTTCGCCATTTCGCCGGTTTACAAAAAATCGTAGGATTTGCATCGCAGAACAGAACGCGTACGATAAGCAATGGCTTTTTTAAGAACCGATGCCGCCATCGAGGTTCTTCAGTCTTCTTTGGCTTTTGGGTAACTAGGAGAGAGCGACGCAATCAGGAAGTTCTAAAACTTGATGCACTTCCTCTTCGACGCTCCCTCTCTTTTATTGAGAGACACCGAGGGGAAAGGTCGTCCATCACACCGGTTTAATCGGGTCAGGCTGGTTTCTGATGTGACAATAAGAGACAATTGATCGATAAAGATCAGCCGGGTTACCATCAGGCACGTAGGATGAATTTTTAAATTTAATTTCAGTCTCTAGTCAAACGATACTCTTCCTTCCGGATACAAATAAATAGAGATGAAGTGAGGAACAATGAGTTTCAGTTCAATTTTCGTATCTATCTGCCGAGGCACAAAATGTCTGTTAAAATAGAAGACTTTTAAAATAGGAAAAGTTCTATTAAGGCACTTTAGCTCGAGTGATCGATACGTGGCTGTCTGTGTCTCATCCGGTGCAATTTACAAGTAACAAGCTCGATTTACATCGTTTATTCACTGCTGGCTTGTTATAGAGAAATAAAGGATGAAGAGTTACATTTGATAGTATTAAAAAGTGCTTATTTTCAGCATAGGTTCTTCTTTTTCAAAGCACAAAAACTTCCCGGGTTTCGGATTGAAATTCATTCCGGAAGAATTCGAAAATTTTCTGAATGAATCTGAAATCAATTCAAGGTCGGATTAGATCGGAATGAAACTGTTTCCGAAAATCTAGGGGTGCACAACTTTTCCCAAAACTGGAAAAGGTGAAAGTTATTTTGACAAATATAGTAGATCTAGTCAGTCTTATCTTCGCGTATTAGTTAATATGTAAAATACGTAGGAAAAATATTATTCTTTTTACTTTCACTTGCAAAGGATGAGAACAAGGCATTAGAAATTCGATTTCGAATAAGATTAGATGTCCTTCCTCTTTGATATGTGGCCTTATCTTAAAGTAAAAGAGCCCCAATGTGGGGTCACACGAGTGAGATTTCTTCGAGACTTCCGGGTCCGGGAGGGATGGAACCTCGAACTCGGTGTCTCTCGACCCGGAAAATTCAATGCTCAGCTGAACTCGCGCTGTGTTATTGAGTGTTTTGACGAGTGATGATTGTTGCGATGATGGCGTCGAGCTCGTCGACACTGCACTGTACAGCAATCGTCCATGTCCGCTGGGCGATCACCTCTTTTGATCTGGTGCGCGATCGAGTTGCAAACTGAACGCGGACAGCGTTTTCGATCACAGCGAATCTCGCCGTTCTGGAAAGGAAGAGATTACAGATTAGAAGGGAGCCATGGCGTCCACTGAACACTCGTGCGCATCTATTAATGTCAGAGGACATTTACCTTGCAACGGCACTTGACGCACTTCATCTCCCCGTGAGAATGAATCCGTGGATGCCACTCCTTTCCATTTTCGTAGGGTCCTCCTAAGGGGTACTTGCAGCCTCCGGAAGCTAGAACCTCTTCAGAAGTGCGTCGCGTTGATATCGCTGCTTGATCCTTTGGCAGCTGGGCGTCCGTTCCATTGGCGTAGGTCACATTCACGACTGGACATTGTCTGCAGCATGCTTTCTTCTCTGGTCTGAAAGCCACCTTCTCATCGCAATCGAGAGTCGGACACTGGACACGTGGACATCTAACATCGAGCGTTGAGATCTGGAAAGGAAACATTGAAAATGATCTAATCCGAGTTAAAACAAGGGTACCAGTCTGATATGATCTGCTGAATCTAGAAGTTGACTTACATCGCAAGTGCAGAGGGCGCAAGTGTCGAATCCGTTAGGTGGGAGATATGGATGCCAGGAGGAGCCAGCCAGGTGGAATTGACCAGCGAGTGTGCAGCCTTTCGTTATGTCCTTTGTTGAATTGTCCTCGTTGTCTTTGGTCACTGGAAAGTCAAGCAAAAGTTTTATTGTGTCATTCTTGAACCTGAATCTACTGCTATCCTAAAGAATCTCATAAAATTCACCTGAACAAATTGGACAGCAGCTTCCAGGGGACTTGACCACTTTCCCCAGAGAACATTGAAGAACTGGACAAGGAATTGGATCGCAGTGTGCGATTCCTCTGTAACAATGGCACATGGAGCAAGGATCCGAGCTGGAAGCCCACTGAGTGCCCTCTTCGTAAAACCTCGTTTCATGGAAGCATGCCGTCACTTCCAGGTCTGACTGAGGCGGCTGCAGATTGTAAGCAACTACGGAGGCGACATCATTGTCAGCATAGTGGGGCAGACAACTTAGCGGCGCTCTCGTCTTGAATGGAGCTTTAAGAAGTCTACTTGACTGGTTGTTCGTCACCTCCAGGAATCCTATTCCCGACTCTATTCGGTAAAGCTCCACAGGCGACAGACCTGCGACTGATCCTTCCAAAATTGATCCCGTGAATTCTTCGAGTAATCTCCTGGAAACTGGAGCTCCTTGAGCGAGGACCGGCATCGTCTCCAGATATAATTTGAGAGTTCTTGACTCCTGATCGCCGGATGGGAGTCCGGAGATTTCGAGCTCGTAGTGCAGCGTGCAGTCTGGATCGACAGCCGTCCAGACTAAACCGACGGGTCCCGGTTGGTTCGGTTCCTGAAAATTAGGGATAAGATAAGATCATAGAGGGACAAACTCCCAATCACCAGTTCCAGTCATCACAGGTTATCACAATAGGCTCTGTGATGACTGTAGTTCTCACCTGTCCTATCTCGTGATCAATCCTCCTCAGAAGAACAGGTCCCGCCGTGTCTCTTGCGTCCGCAACAGGTCTCTGAACAAGTCGCCCCCTCAGAGTGGTTCCAGTCTCCTGCAGTGAAGTTGCGACAATTGCGAGCTCCCCATTCAAAAGCGGTTCCAGAAGTCTAGGACCCGGTCTCTCCAAAGTCCCGTTAGCAAATCCCCCGACGAGTGAAGACGTCAGGTCCTCGACTTCAACCCTCTTCTTGCCTCCCTCGTCCATCAGAGAAATCGCAACGGGAACTTCGTCCTCCATCCCCAGCAGCTCGATGCCGTACCTCATCGCCCCGAACCGATCGAGAAAAGCCCAGCCGAGTCCTGAAGCTGTTGGGCTTCCAGCATCCGAAGTTAGGAGCGCTTGATACATGTCGCAACTAACTTTGGGGCCGACGTACCCCGACAACCTCAGCGCTTCTGGATCTTTTCTCGACATTATACTGATGGTCAGCTTTCCTCTCGAAAGCAGCCTCAGATCAGCTGCGGAAATCGTTCCCCGGACCTCTCCCGCGTTTATCTCGTTGGAGGGCTTCTTGACAATCGTCTCCTCGCGGAGAACGACGTAGCTCTTCTCCGTGTGCTCCAGTTGAACAACTATTGGTACATCGGCGATTTCGTTGGGTAAGAAGAGGCCGTTGAAGATTAGAGATATGTGGATGGAAGGCGTGGAAGCCAAAGAGGAAGCGGAGACGATTGCAGTGCCACCGGAACCGGACATGGCGGCTCGATCAACACCCAGCGAAGGTTCGAGAAGCGAACTGAACTGCTCGGTAGAGAGCGCCCGGTACCGGGAAAGACGACCGTTTAGAGAGGACGAGGACTCCCAGGTGAGGCTGACGAAGAGCCGCTCTTCCCGGAGAAGCTTCCGGTAATCCCGAGGCATTCGCCGCCAGACGCCGCAGAGCTTTCCCGTGGCATTTTGGTAAACTCCTCCGATTGGGTCTATGGTCTGTTCCTCCAGGATGCTGCCACTGCTGTCGAGGAACTGGAGGGTTCTGGGACGTGGAGTTGAGATCGTGAAGGCAAATGAGTAGTACAGGTTCTTCCGGTGGAAGGTGAAGCGACCTGCCACGACGTAGTTCGAAGCGCTGTCGTCGAATAAAGAGGGCGCTGTGGTCCCCGACTTCTTGGCCGAGTCGTCCCGTTTCAGCATCTGGCTTGTCCTTCCGGTTAGGAGTGTTCCGAACTCTGTGAAGAAGAAATTGGGATTTTATGAGAATGTGACGTGTTAGGTGGAAGTAAGTGTGGAATGTGATATTTTAATGAGGAATATGAGCAGAAATATTGCGCTCTTCACTGCAGTCTTTACTGCACATTTACGACGCCCTTTTAGTAGAAAGTAGAATACATTTGCTGCCCATTTCCGGTATCCGATCCAGAAGAAAGTAGAACCTCTTTGATGTCCATTTACGACACCCCATCCAGTAGAAAGTAGAACCTCTTTGATGTCCATTTATGACACCCCATCTAGTAGAAAGTAGAACCCCTTTACTGCCCATTTATGGCACATAAGCCAGTAAAAAGTAGAACCTCTTTGATGTCCATTTACGGTGTCCGATCAAGTAGAACCTATTTGCTGCCCATTTACGACAGCCCATCTAGTAGAAAGTAGAACCCCTTTGCTGCCCATTTACGGCACCCCATCCAGTGGAAAGTAGAACCTCTTTCATGCCCATTTATGACACCCCATCAAATAGGAAGTAGAACCTCTTTGCTGTCCATTTATGACACCCCATCCAGTAGGAAGTAGAACCCCTTTGCTTCCCATTTATGACACCCCATCCAGTAGAAAGTAGAACCTCTTTAATGCCCATTTATGACACCCCATCAAATAGGAAGTAGAACCTCTTTGCTGCCTAATTATGACACCCCATCCAGTAAAAACTAGAACCTCTTTGATGCCCATTTCCGGTATCCGATCCAGTAGAAAGGAGAACCTACTTGCTGCCCATTTATGACACCCCATCCAGTATGAAGTAGAACCTCTTTGCTGCCCATTTATGACACCCCATCCAGTATAAAATAGAACCTCTTTGCTGCCCATTTATGACACCCCATCCAGTAGGAAGTAGAACCCCTTTGCTGCCCATTTATGGCACCCCATCCAGTAGAAAGTAGAACCTCTTTGCTGCCCATTTTTGCCACCCCATCCAATATAAAGTAGAACCCCTTTTCTGCCCGTTTATGACACCCCATCTAGTAGAAAGTAGAACCCCTTTGCTGCCCATTTACGGAACCGCTTCCAGTAGAAAGTGGAACCTCTTTGATGCCCATTTACGCCACCCCATCCAATATAAAGTAGAACCCCTTTTCTGCCCCTTTAAGGTACACCTTTCCAGTAAAAAGTAGAACCCCTTTGATGCCCATTTCCGGTGTCCGATCCAGTAGAAAGCAGAACCCATTTGCTGCCCATTTACGGTACCCCATCGAGTAGAAAGTAGAACCTCTTTGCTGCCCATTTTTGCCACCCCATCCAATATAAAGTAGAACCCCTTTTCTGCCCGTTTACGGTCCCGTCTAGTAAATGAGTACGCGGGTTCCAAAATCACAATTCCAGTACAATTTATTCTGTACCTTGTTTTTAATTTGTTTTCACATATCTTTTTTTATCCACAAATAATAATTTGCATAATATTCTTGCAGTTTGTTTAAACAAAAATTTTATAGTAATCTGTAAGTGTTTATTAATTTACGATATTTATTAGAACAAATAATTTGTACATCCCTAATATAATTTTAAAAAATTACTTATTATTTAATTAAACAATTACAAATTTAATCATTTTAATTTTTCATGCCAGAATGTTTTAAATGTGAAATACGAAACTGAAATATAAAATGAAAACGTGAAATTCCTGTTTAACATTTTTCACGAATGCAAATTCATGTAACCATTTAAAATATGTAAACTGACAAACAAGATCTTAAAGAGTCGTTATTCCGCATGTTTCCAAATGTACGTTTATCACTTCAAGCCGGAAATTTATCTCTAGAAAAACATTCCCTGCTTATCTTAACGAGCCTTCGCTACTCAAATTAGATGTTCTTCTTATGTAAAGCCATGTAATATGATAGCGCCACTCATAGAAATTATTTGCGGCCTGTTGCCGGAACATTTTTACACATTGATTTGGGATAGGTCAGTGGCTCGAGATCTTTAACCCTCGTTTCGTCGAAGAATCTCGATATATTTCTTGGAAAGCCTTCCTTTTAAATTTTCAGCCAGCTTTAAATCAGTTTTTTAAGCTTTCAGTTTTTTTATTTATTTTATATATATATATATATATATAT